>JAVGWX010000006.1:37122944-37207944 GCA_036924085.1 Ariolimax columbianus
AGCTTTTGTGCAGAGCTAGAAAAACACACCGATCTGAAAAAGTTGAAAACAATACAGTAACAAACGAACTGTTGAATAACTGAATAAAATTGTCTGTGTTTGAAATGTGATGGTGTCTTGTTTCTGTGATTAGTCTATCTGGAGATGAAAGAATAGGGTGACAAATAAGTCGTAAACTGTGTTCAGATGCATTAATCACCATATTCTTCACATTTGTTTGAACTATTTGTTCACCTACATTTTTGAATATCAATATATAAAAAAATGAAATTCATTAAACACAGACCAGATGGATCAGAAGGAGAACTGGGTTCAAATGGAAGAGGAAGCGTTTACGCAAAATTAAATAATTAACTAGAAATGGAAGTCTCAGGGGCCGCTGGAAAATTAGTATTATCGGAGTTGATGCCGAGTCACCAAAAAAAGTTACAATAGTCATTCTAGGAAGCAAGAACAATGCTAGGGACAAGATAGTTTTCTTTACAGGTTGCCTATCAGTCGCAATGGCACACAGAGACCGCAAGAATACACTTGGATACATTCACTAATATCAGTTTCAATTTCATGCCAGTGAATATTTAACCGATTTCTGCATTGCTCATTGTAAGATATGGGGACACGAGGAAGCAAATAGACGTCATAGATGAAAGAGGCCACACCCAAACTGAAGACAGGGCTACACACAAAGACATAGACGCAATAATACACATCAACATCAAGGACAAAGGGCACAGAGAACACCCAGAATCGGATATAGCAGCAACATGCCAAAGAAAGATAAAGTTACAAATCATATTGCGAAGTGACCAATGCAGACCGAAAAATCATCTGTTTAACAAATACAGAATTAAGTACACAGACATGTTCCCGAGGGTCCACTAGGGTCTTTGTGTATGACACGGACATGAATAGCACCACTTCCTCACAGAGAGTATGTCGAAAGAAGCGACCAATTGTGTGACATGGCATAACACCGGCCATGGTTGGGTGGTTTGTAAGAGCAGCATAGATGGCGCCTAACAGGCTGCGTGTCCACTTTGCTCTAGTGTCTGAGTCTTTTAAGATGGACTCGCACATTGGTTAACCACACTTCGCGGTACTTGTCCCAACACAGTGGAGTAATTAGCTGCTCGAGCCTAGCCCGCTAAACAGGAAATCATCCTTCCGGCTACATCCAGCTCATACCAGAGCTGGGACCTCAACAGGGACATCTGTCCCTGTAGAAGTACAGATCGACTAAGAACTAAGAAGACATGTGCCCATGTGCAAGACAAGGAAAAGAATAGCACCACTGTTCCACAGTGAGCATATCGTAGGAAACGACTAACTGTGTGACATGGCATAACACCGGCCATGGTTAGGTAGTTTGTTAAGAGCAGCTTATATGAGGCCTAACAGGCTGCGGATCTACTTTACTCTAGTGTTTGAGTCTATTGATTGAGATGGACTCGTCCACCAGTTAACCACCCTCCATAGTGAAGTAATAAGCTGCTCGAACCTAGCCCGCTAAGCAGGAAATCCTCCTGCTGGCTACATCCAGCTCACACCAGAGATGGGACCTGCACAAGGGCGTATGCCCCTGTAGAGTACAGGTCGACTAAGACTAAGACATGTGCCCATGTATGGAGAACAAACATCCGACGGAACATATTCTCCAGGTCTGCCTGCTCCATAAGTCGAGCAGAATGCCAACATGGTCCCTGCCAATCAAATTATGGGACGAACTGTCGTTGAGAGAAGTCTGAGAAGGACCACCAAGTGCAAGTGAGAAGAAGAAGATGCAATGATTTGAGAGGGAACGGCGAGGTTCAGTTCAATTCAGGTGCCATCTCTGCATCGAAGGTCGGCTGCACGGGATCTCCATTGTACTCCATCTTTTCCCGCAAGAATGCACTCTAACAGGGTTTTTCTAGTCCATCTCCTGATGTTATCCGCCCACTTACAACGTTGTCTGCCTCTTCTGCCTCCCATCCTATGCCTCTTCTGCCTCCCATCCTATGCCTCTTCTGCCTCCCATCCTAACCTCTAGTATGGTCTTCAACAAGGAGGAATGTGTTGTTATTCGGCGAAAATAGCTTAATTGTCCATCCCTGATTTCGGTCATTAATTTTCTTTTAAGCCCCAACGTTTTCAATAACTTCACTTTTTTTGTCTTCTCTTTCCAAGAAACGCGACCCAATCTTCTGAACGCCTACATTTTAAAGGTTTTTATACTCTTTTCCAACCTGATATTCAGTGTCTATTTTTTTATGTACCATAACGTGGTGATGAGTTTACATAGCTCGTGACAATTCTCATTTTCTCTCTGATTGATCTGTTTGGATGTCAATATGTGTCGCGTGTTGCTGAATACCATCTTGGCCATACCTTTTCTCCTTCTGAATTCTTTTTCACAATTGGCTTGTTCGTTTTTTTTTGGTATTTTTTTTGTGCGATCGCCTTATTTTTCTATTCCTCAAGGGGATGTGCATTACACTGCGGTTTTTATTTTGCGCCTATCGGCCCAGTGCGTCCGACTTCGGCATTTAATTTATGTAAGGATCTGTTTCCACGTGCATTTTCTAAGGGATTGCTTTCCCAGGGTAATGGTCAGTGCTGTGATGGGGATCGAACCCAGCACTTTTTGGTTGTGAACCGTGTCACTTAACCACTAGCCCACGACGTCCCTCACACTTTTCCCGTTATTATGTGACCTATGAAACTCTGTAACTGTTCCAGTAGTTAATCTTTTATTTTTATCTGCATGCATGCATTCTTGTCACTTTTCGAAAGTATCATAGTCTTTGTTTTCTTTATGTTTATGTCTAATCCAAATTCTTGACTTATTTTGTGTTTTATTGTCTCAAGCTAATGTAATTCTTGCTCACTTTTTGCCATCCAAACTGTATCATCCACATATCTAAAGTTATTCATTGAAACGGCTCCAATGACAATCACGAGCATCTGTTTGAATATTTATTCTGTGTATATATTAAAAAGAAAAACGGAATATTATACATTCTTGTCTCACTTCTTGTGTTACATCTATATTTGGAGAGTATATCTTTCCTTATTTTACAGTACCAGTTTGTTCCCCGGAACAGATTATTACGCAGTCTTGTCCTTTCCATCTATACTTATTTCTTAGAGACATTTAACTAATTTCCCATTATGGACCTTCTGGTTGTCTATTAATCAAATATAAATGTCATTATGTATTTCTATACATTTCTCTGTTATAGTTATCAAACATAGTGTTAGTGGATTGTATCGTGTTTCGGGCACGGCGTGGCCTAGTGGTTAAGTGACACGGCTCACAAACCGAAGGTGCTTGGTTCGCTCCCCATCACAGCACCGGCCGTTACCCCAGGGAAGCTAACCCTTAGAAAATGCAGGAGGAAGCAGACCCTTACATAAATTGCATGCCGAAGTTGAATGCACTGGGCCGACAGGCGCAAAATCAAAACTGTAGTGCAACGCACACCACCTTGGCGAATGTAGAAATAAGACGAACGTAATAAAAAAATCAAACATAAATTATTTTCTTTGTGCCATTGTACTTTAAAAGCCCAAATTGTTCTCCCGAAATGACGAAAAAGAATATAAAAACAAAGAAGACCGTAAATATATCAGCAAACATAATGAGTTTGAGGAAACGTGACAGATTTTCCTGCGTACTCAACGACCCATTTCCTACGTACTCAACGACCCATTTCCTACGTACTCAACGACCCATTTCCTACGTACTCAACGACCCATTTCCTACGTACTCAACGACCCATTTCCTACGTATTCCATGACGTATTTTCCTATGTACTCCATGACCTATTTTCCTATGTATTCCATGACCTATTTTCCTACGTACTCCATGACCCATTTTCCTACGTACTCCATGACCAATTTTCCTACGTACTCCGTGACCCATTTTCCTACCTACTCCATGAGACCTTTTTCCTACGTACTCTATGGCCCATTTTCCTACGTACTCTATAACCCATTTTCCTACGTACTCCATGACCCGTTCCCCGACGTGCTCCATGACCCATTGCTGGACCCACTGTATTGAACATATCAATAGCAAATTCTGAGACCTCTGCTGTCTCGAGAATATAATACTCTCTCGATTCTCTGTCGTATGTTTTGTCGAGCATTACAAAAAAAAAAAAAAAAAAAAAAAAATACACAAAAATACACACAAAAAAAAACAAAAAAAAACTAACAAAAACAACACCGAACTAATCTATGTTACGCAGCATTCAGTTACACCACTTTGGAAGAAATCAAACATTTTTCCCTTACCAGCCAAATGTGACTGCATATATGTCAGAGATATTAGTAGAGTCAATAAGCTAGATGTGACTGTATATATGTCAGAGATCTTAGTAGAGTCAATAAGCTAGATGTGACTGTATATATGTCAGAGATCTTAGTAGAGTCAATAAGCTAGATGTGACTGCATATATGTCAGATGTATTATTAGAGTCAATAACCTAGATGTGGCTGTATATATTAGATAATGTTCTTTGTGATGAACGGAAATTGTAATCCCTGACAGGTAGGCTTGATTCAATGCTATGATGTATGGCATAGCAGTCAACATCTGCAAGTCTAAACTCATGAGGAACCACATGAAAGGTGTGGGGGGGGGGGGGGGGTCGCTGTTCAGTGACAGGGACACTATCAATGACCAGACTCGTGGAACTCCTTTAAATTATTTGGGACACGTCATTGGCGACCAGAATATCAGTGCGGAACTGCGAACGAGGATTGCTCAGGATTTGACAGGTCTTACCTCACTGAATCTGATTCGGAGAGATAATAACATATCTCTGATCACTAAAATCAATTTAAATGCGGACATCGATCCTGCCTGTATACATGCATGCTTGTGAAACATGGACATTAAATTCGGCATTAGAGCGGAAAATCCAGGCCTTGGAGATGAGATTTTTCAGAAAGCTAATTGGAATATATTGAGATTGTGTCACGAATGCCAGTCTGCGCAATACTGTCAAAAAGTCTATTTGACCGTATCCAGACTTCCTTTAAGTTATCACATCCCGAAAGCTCAGTTAGAACGACCATGTGATACGTTCTCATGTTTTGGACAATGTGTAACTTGGAGCCGCAGTTCTTGGCAAGGGGAGGGGAGATCGTCTTTCGATACTCTGGACAGATGCTATTCGCAAGTGGACAGACATGATATTAAGTGAAACAACAACGCACTCGATAGGGCAACGGAAAGTTCGTGACCTACTGAAGTGTGCTGTCCTTATAACCACCTAGGTTACGGGACATACGAGACGAGAGTTTCGTAACACTGACGGGCCTTAATTTAACTTAACGTATTTATACTGATTTAGAAGACTCTACAGAGTCTGTATACGACAATTTTTTGTTTTAGGAGTGTGGTTTAACCGATGTCCGAGTCCATCTTAATAGACTCAAACACTAGAGCAAAGTAGACCCGCAGTCAGTTAGACGCCACCTAAAGCTGCTATTAACAAACCACCCGGGGAAAGGTACGAATAACTTTGGCAGATTTTGAGGTTGAATTTTGTAATGTTCTCCTTGCAGCGGCCATTAAACCTACTCGTCTACTCTTTTCGATTTCCAACTGCTAAGGAATTTTGAACGTGCTCGACATTTGAACATGGGAGTCCGATCTTTCAGTTGACATATCCTGTGAATACTAACCGAACCAGATGGCACATCGCGTGAATTTTGTTGTAGTCAGATAACTTTAGAGCCCAATATGAATAGTGATGGGTCAGATAACATACCACGTGAAGGTTAAATGGTCAGATAACATACCACGTGAAGGTTAACTGGTCAGATAATATACCACGTGAAGGTTAACTGGTCAGATAATATACCACGTTAAGGTTAACTGGTCAGATAACATACCACGTGAAGGTTAACTGGTCAGATAACATACCACGTGAAGGTTAAATGGTCAAATGACATAACACGTGAATATTGTCGTGTTAAATCACATGTCGATAATTACTGTCTGGTCAGATGACATACCACGTGAATACTATCGAGTAAGATAACATACCACCTGACTACCGGAGGGCTAGATGACATACCACCTGACTACCGGAGGGCTAGATGACATACCACCTGACTACCGGAGGGCTAGATGACATACCACCTGACTACCGGAGGGCTAGATGACATGCCACCTGACTACCGGAGGGCTAGATGACATACCACCTGACTACCGGAGGGCTAGATGACATACCACCTGACTACCGGAGGGCTAGATAACATACCACCTGACTACCGGAGGGCTAGATGACATGCAAAGTAAATATTGACGGACCTAATGGCAGCCCGAGTGATTACTGTCTGGTCAAGTGACATGTCACATAAAAATTGACTGACCACAAGACGCATTATGTGAATATTGACCGGCTACATGACATGCTCTTAAACATTGAGGGGCCAGGTAACGTACCGCGAAAACATGAACCATGTCACATAACATACCGCGAAATCATGAACCAAGTCACATAACATACCGCGAAAACATGAACCAAGTCACATAACATACCGGGAGAACATGAGCCAAGTCACATAACATACCGCGAAAACATGAACCAAGTCACATAACATACCGCGTGAAAATCTGTTGACTACATGGCGTACCATGAACGAAGCTACTTCACCTACCTCGTGATTGTTGGTGGATTACACGACACCTCCCATTAACATGTTTTAGGTCACAGGAAAAAACTACTTAACATTAGTTAACCACTGGAAATAACTTCTTGAACACTGAAAGGCCACTGGAAATAACTACTTGAACATTGGTCGGTCACTGGAAATAACTACTTGAACATTGATTGTCCCGATTGCATACCATGTGACATTGTCGAGCCAATTGTTTTTCTGCGTAATGTTGGTGGGCCTATAAAAATAACGCGATTGTACAAATCATCATCATGTATCGTGTTCTTTGTAGAAAGTCGATCTCATGAAACCAATCTGTAAGACAAGACACTCTATCCCTGACCAGCTGTCTCGCCTGTGTCACTGTCGACCCCATAACCTCTGTAATGTCACTTGTCCAACTCGGTCAGTTATTGCCTATTTTGACAGGTACCATATCCCCTAGTATTGTTCTTTCTAGACCACTGGGACGTTTGATGTGACCGAAGTATGTTCATTTCCTAGACGTAATGGTATTTATTAGCCAGATTTGTTCTATATCGAGCTCCGGTAGGATTTCTTTTGTTGTTTTGCTTTGTTATCCAAGTAATGTTAAGTACACTCCTGTAGCATATTAGGTCGAAAGATTCAATCTTCTTCTATGAGGTTTGTATGATTGACCGTGTATTGCATTCATGTGTAGCCACCGGGCAGATGCAAGCCCTCAGGATCTTAATTTGTGTCATTTTGTTAGTGCTCTGCCTTACTTTTGTCATTTTAGTTAACATCTGTAGTGCAAATATCTGTTGTTTTCTTTATTTATTTTCGATAATCTCCTTTGTTACTTATAGTCGAACCAAGATATTTAAAACTCGTGACGTTCTGAACTTTTCCTTCTCTAGGATAGCTTTAGGTCTGGTTTCCGCATAGTCAGTGCTTATTGTCTTAGACTTACCGGTGTTTACAGATGGATTATGTTCCTCGCTGTGTCATTTGATCAACATGATCAGCTGTTCCAGCCCTGCATGGATCTTTGAGAGGACAACAGTATCATATGTATATCTTAGTTCTGGTATTTCATTCCCGCCAACTGTGATCGGGTCGAACTTTTTCAACTCTTTGTCATTCTTGACATTTCTCATTATGTTTTCTGCATAGATATTGAATATATAAGGGAAGAGTATGCATGCTTGTCGTACTCCCTTGGTTACCTCGAACCAGTCCGATGTCTCTCCAGCTATTTTGACCTCGTTGCCCCTTATATATTGTTTAAATCAGTCGAAATTTCGATCAGTCGAAGTTTCGATCAATCGAAGTTTCGATCAGTCGAATCAGGTGTGACACGAACCCGATGTCTGCCATAATTCCAATAGCTTTCCGTGTCGCACATAGTCAAACACCTTGGTATAGTCTTTGAAGTGAATGTGTAAATTGACATTGATTTCTCTGCACTTTTCAATACTAATTCGCATGTTAAGGATGTGAATCATAATACCTCTGCCCTGAAGAAAACCTGCCTGGACCATATTAGGAAATATGTTTTTAGTCAGAGAGTTGTGAATGCTTGTAATGCATTGCCACAGGAAGTAGTGGAGACAGTGACATTTCATAGATTGGATGCGAATAGTTTTTAAAGCGAGTAAATGTAACTGGTATTCAGACTGCCCAGAGTCTTATAAACCAGTATAAAGTCGTTAAGTTAAGTTACATGTACTTCCTCACTGACTTGGTTTTCTTCCATTCTCATGACCGTCCAGAGGAGGATTTTGCTAGGATTACTAATTAGACGGTACTAATGCAAATTTATATATCACATTGTATTTTTAAATGTACAAATACCATTTTGTTATTAGGTTTGTTATCATTAGAACCAGCAGTATGACTGAGAATGCAGCAAAGTGAATGAACTGACAACAGCCAGCGACTTATAACGGGCTGCTTGTATCTTGGTCAACGAACCTGGGCTGACCAAGACCCCATTCTGACTCTAAGCGACATCCCTGAAAACAAGCTGCACTATTCTAGCCTGGCGAAGAAAACAGGGATCGCAGAGAGAAGGCAAACCTGTACCCAAAAAAAAATCAGCTGAAATCAGACGCGTTGGACCGAAAAGCGCAGATATCACTGTCTCGCTGTAAATTACTACAAAACCTCACAACATCCTTTTCAGGACCAACGCAAAAGAAGAAGAAGATGAAGAACAAGAAGATGAAGAGACAAGAATGGGCTATCATAAACTGTTGATATTTTTCCACGTTGCTCTGCAATTGCCGACAAAAGCTGCAAAAATCTATATTAGAAAACGTTGTCTGTCCAAAGAGAGGCTTTCAACTTCCGCTATTTCTAGTATGGCGTCACTTGCGGAGGCCAATCAGAAAGTAGTTATTACTATCATACATGGTGTCATATAAACCTGTTTAGAAGGATCGTTTACGGGTCTATCCAGTCAACTCGTCATTCCGTAACCGGTAAAGTCGTTGGGGCACACATGAGAACCTTACGCAACGGCTCTCTATTAGCGGCCACTGCTGGTGCCTTCACTGGTCGAAGACAGGTTCGTTATTTTATTTTGTCCTCCAATCTCTTTTTGGGACGACCTCTTCTTTGCCCGCCTTGCACCTTTCCGTGCAGGATCGTATTTTCAAGACCAGTTGATCTCCATATGTGGCCGTACCAAGCCAGTTTCCGTCTTTTCACCGTTGCAAAGAGATCTTCAAAAGGCTCTATTGCTGTTTAAATTCTTTCTCGGTTTTTCTCATTTATAACTCGGTCTTTGTATGTGACGTTTAGCAGTATTCGGAAACATCTCATCTACAAGGCCTGTATCACCCGTTGCAGGTCAGCTGTAATTGTCCATGCCTCAAAAGCAAAATAGAATATTTACAGAACCAATGTACACATTAATCTGCTTCTTCTTCTTCTTCGTACGCTGTCAAACGTCAACCTGTATTTTTTCGAAGAAAGCAACGGTCATTTTGAGGCTGTCGACACTGCCATAGAGCTTGTCTAGTGTTGCCACTGGTGATGGCCACATGTGATTTCTCTGGTCCTCGTATATCGGGCAGTTTTGCAGCAGATGTTCAGCGGTCATTTTCCCTGTACCACAAGTGCATTCGTCAGGTACACATTAATCTGATCTTCGTGCATATGACTAACCGTTTGTCTGACCAAATTTTGTTACGTTTATAAGCTATGTTGTTGTTGTTGTTTGTGAATGCCCACAATGAGTAGGTTACTCCTTTGTGCGCCCTGAAAATGAAGTTAACTGGCAGGTTTCCATAACTTTCCTCCCATTCCGAGCGTGCGGATGAAGGTGGGCCGGGGTCCTCCAGGCGGGTATTCTATGCTGGCTTCATCTGCCTGTCGCTTATTACCACATGGATTACGTCGAACTTCATCTTGTTAGCCAGACCGTTGTCCTCGTCAACAGTCTGTTTCCAGGACGACCAACGAAGAGGTCAGGTAAGTGTCTTGATCATAATATTTCTCCTGACCCTGGCTAACATTGTCTGATCAGTGTGTTTTGCCTAACCAGACGTTAGCCTCATCGTCCCATAAGTTATTTCAATACCATAGTCATTCCCCGCCAGATTGATCTGTCCATATTTTAAGATTGAGTAGATTACGCGACTATTTATTGTCTGTCAGAGAAATTCTTACAAAGGTTACAAGTCCTAAGCAGAGATATAATTACAGCTAGTACATCGATTGATATTTTCAATGTTTTTGTTTTTCTCAGCTTAATCCTACTTGGGAGTTTCTCTTTCAGGTTTTTAAAATTGGTTTTTCCTGACAACGTGATTAGGTAAATAGGAAGTACACACAGACTTGATTGACATATTTGTTTTAGGAAGACTGACTTTCTCAGAATTGGTCAATCTTAGTATCTCAAAGTTTTAAATTGTGTACTTTCTGTGACCTTGAAATAAAAATATCTATACAATTTGCTATTGCCAAAACATAATCAATTTAGTTTAGAAACATAGTTGCTCCTTTTTTGGTCATGGCTAACTATATCATGATACGACCATGAAGTAGCAACTCTATACTGAGTTTAGGTTTCCCTTTTCTTTTGGCGTTGTCGTTTTACTTATCTGTGTTCAATCAATCAATCAAACAATCAATCGATCGACCGACCGACCGACCGACCTACCTACCGACCGACCGACCGAATTACCGACCGACCAACCGATCGATCGAAGTCAGTCGGTCCTTATTGTGCATAGGCCGTTGACAACATCCTGTCAGCATTGACGTTCCTGGGCTGCTCTTTTTGTCTCCCTCCAGGTGTAATCATTTAATCTTAGTATCTTTTCACATTCTCTTCTCAATGTATTGTTGGGTCTCTCTCTCTCTCTCTCTCTCTCTCTCTCTCTCTCTCTCTCTCTCTCTCTCTCTCTCTCTCTCTCTCTTCCTTTGAGCATTTCATGTTAGATGTCTAGATAAATACCGTAGCTTATGCCCAATCCAGTTTTATTTCCTTCATGTAAATTGTTGTTCCAGTAGCTGTTGTTGGCTCCTTTCCCATAAGTCTTCATACCTCACCACATCCTGCTACTGTATACCCATTATCTTTCGCAGGCATTTGTTAACGAAGGATTGGGGTCTTTTTGTTGTATGGCCTTTGTCGTTCTGCATGTCTTCTCTACATACATCATCCCCGACTTGATACTGGCATGGAATATTTTAACTTTTAGGTGAATCTAAATTTTTCTGGATCTCCATATATATCTGTGTTGCAAGAGTTTATATGTTTCCATCTCTGTCGTCCACCCGCAGCGTTGTTGCTTCTTTTAAAGTTCTTCCCGCCAATTTCATTACATGTACAATTGTATTGTTTAACGTCTCTGTCGTTGTTTCTAATGCCAACAATGAGTGCTCTTTTGTGCTTCCTGAAAAGGATGTTAAGTTACGGGCTGCAGTAGCTCTCCTCACATCCCGAGCGTGCTGATGAAAGTGGACTGGAGTCCTCCAGGTGGCTGTGCTTTGCTTGGCTTCATCTTTGAATCGCTCACTACTATGGGGATCACGTCGATCCCTCACCTCGTTACGAGGAAACCGTTGTGAGTGTATTTTGCCTGACCAAATGTTAGTCTTCATCTCCGACGGACTGTTAATATCAAATGATGTAGGTGTCTTGCCGTTGACAAGTACACGTGCACGAATATCCTTGTGGAGATGTTTCACTAGGGCTACCATTTTACCAGGGCAACCGAATTTGGAGATGATCGACCATATTCTACCTCTGCTGACCGTATCAAATAATTTTGTAAACTTAGCGTGTATACCACGGGTTTGTTCTCAAATCTCTCATGAAGCTGACGCACCGCAATTTGTTTACAGTTTCTCGTCCAACCCCGAATCTACACTGACTATCTAGGAGGTGGTGGCCTAGCTCAAGATGTTTCTTCCTGCGATTGCGCATTACACACTCTAGCATCTGGCGTACTATATACAGCAGCGACATTTCTGTCAGTCAAGGCGATAGCCTTTCCCTTGAAAATACGTACTAACGAAGTATTCTTCATTTCCTGTCGGACTACTCCTTCAGCCAACATGCAGAAGTAGAGCTCAGTAAGCTTCCAGGGGAGACAATATCCAGCTGCTGCATACACCTCTGCTGGTATTGCGTCAGCTCCAGGAGCTATTCTAGGAGAAAGGGACGTTGATGGTCTTGTTTACTTCATCTTCAATGATGACTTCATTCAGAGCCATGGTTATTTCACTTTTGGATGGTCTCTTCACTTATGGATGATGGAATGTTAAGTATATTGTATAACTGTTCAGCAATGGATGACAGTCTATTCAATCAACGCAGAGAGAGAGAGAGAGAGAGAGAGAGCGAGCGAGAGAGAGAGCAATATTCAAACGACAGAAAAGGAATGGGACCTAGGGGTTATAAAATACCACACAGGTAAGGTGAGTGAGTAAGTCCAGGTAGCAGTGAAAATGGCTAATGAAATGTTATATACGATACAGTGACATATTAAACATAGGAGCAAGGAAGTGATGAACTGTATAAACTGGAATACTGTGCCAAAGTATGGAGTCCTTATCGTAGTTGCGATATAAATATGATGGAAAGGATACATAGAACAGCGACAAAACTGATAGTGGGATTATAGTTACGAGGGAAGATCTCGAAAAGCGGCCTAAAGTGTCTTGAAAAAAGATTATTCGAGATGATTTAATACAGCTTTGGTCTCGTTTGCCTTTAATCAATTCATCAACATCTGGAAATCATCTATACTGAGCAAACATACCAAGCTCAGACTGTTTAACCCAATCGTAATATCAGTCCTGACATATGGATGTGAGAGCTGGAAGACAACAAAAGCATCGGAAAACAAACTAAATGTTCATAACTAACGGCTCGATAAGAACAGAGACAAACCAACAAAACGTGTCGACCATCCTTCGGAAAAAAAACGATGAATATACTACGGACATATCCTTAGAATGAACAACAACCGTTGTCCACAAGCACTCAAATGGACACCAAGGAGTGTTCGGAAAAGAGGGAGACCCAAGGGAAACACTGAGCAGAACAATCATCCGAGAGGGCTCAACCACGGTGGTATGGCTCAACTATGGGCCTCAGCACCATATAACAAGAAGGTGCTGGGTTCGATCCCCACAACAGCACCGGCCGTTACCACGGGGAAGATAAACCCTTAGAAAATGCAGAAGGAAGCAGACCCTTACATAACATGTATGCTGAAGTCTAATGCACTGGGCCAACAGGCGTAAAATAGAAACAACAGTGTAACGCACACCGCCTTGGAGAATAGAAAAATAAGGCGAACACCCAAAAAAATCAAAAAAAATCTACAAAATCACAAAATAAAATCTTAAAACAGTGGCGTAAAAACTGTTCGAACTGGAGATCATGTGTTTCTTTCTTAATGCGTCGTATTTGGCGCAAAAAGAACATAGATGATACATGTTTATAAGATAATCAAAGGAAAGGATAAATTAGATTATAACGTGTTTTTCAAAGTACAGCCGCCTACACGAACAAGAGGGTAGAGATACATATTAATTAAAGAAAGGTCCAGATTAAATACTAGGAAATATGTTTTTAGGTCTCAGAGTGGCGAATGCTTGGAATGCATTGCCGTGGAAAACAGTAGAGGCAGGGTAAATTAATGCATACACTAATAAATTGGATGCGTATAGACAGTGGTGTTCTATACAGTAGCTCAAAATAGATCACACAGGAAAGCATGGACCGGTTCACTTCTAAGTGTAACTACTTTGTATTGACCATTAGCACGAAGAAAACTAAGGTCATGTACCAATAAATCCAGGTACATCCTATAAACAGCCAGCGGTTACAGTGAGTGGACAGAAAGTACAAGTGGTTGAAAAATTCGTTTACCTTGGAAGCACGATGCCGAGATCATGGATAATTGCCGATGAGCTGGCTAATAAAACAGCAAAGACCCCCACACCTTTGGGTCGGATGTGTTCGACAGTGTGGAAACGTTGAGGAATCAGCATGATGACTACGTCTAAAGTATATGGTGTAGCTATTCTCCATATCCTAGCTCTACGCGTGTGAGAAATGGATGCTGGAGACGCATCACATAGCTTGTCTGAGACGCAAACTGCATTTTCTTTGGTAGGACCATATCATAAATAGTCCTATCCAGAGCCAGGATTAAAGTATCTTTAAAGAAAGTCCAATTGCGACGGGTTGTCTACCTTGCTCGAATGTCAAACGAAATGATCCCAAAGAGGCTTCAGCATAACGAATTGAGTGAAGAAAGACGATCTCGGGGACGTTCCAAAAAACAAAATACCGCTTCAAGGACAGTGAAGGAGTCTCTTAAGTGCTATCAAACAGACATTTCCTCCTGGGAAAACCTGGATCAAAGTCGTTCAACTTGTCGTCATTATCTCTCACATGTCAGAGCTCAACTCTCTCCAGGCTACCACTGTCCCATTAGTCTGGATCCCCACGGTTCCAATTTCCATTCTGCATTTTCAGGATTTTTTTGTGAACTTCAGTCACAGTGAGATTACTAATTTTCATTGTTTTCTATTATTGCGAAAAGCTATCCTGTCCTGACATCTCTGCTAGCTATACGACACAAGTCGACACCTTGCAGGTCCACCTAATTTACAATTAGATAAAATACCTTGTACCGTTATACCCCAGGTAGAAGAGGATAGGATAAGTAATAAGTTAAACCTTGCAAATATATCTAATCTACAATTAGATAGATAATAAATGACAGACAAAACGGGAAATAGATGCAGCAAAATTTACGTAAATCCAATTTATTAGGAATTACTGTAATACTCAATATCAATATTTGATTGTAATAATATATAGGTTGTCATTTTCTCTGTCGGTCCCTGCTATTCCCTTACAACGTTTAAACCAATGAAATTAATTCAAAAACATTTGACATGAACAATTCTGTGAATCAGTTGGATGACGAGGAACTGCCTCCTTACTATTTTCAAAAGGATTGAGTTACATTCCACACCTCAAATATCAGCATAGCTAAAATTGCTTTCTTTTTTGAAGATTGTGTCATTTCTAAGCGGCTTTGGGTACCTAGGTCACATGACCTTACTCTACCTTATTTCTTTCTATAGAAAAACTAAAAGGAAACGTGTATCGTAAGGCATCTCACGGAACTGCAAGAAAACAAGCGGCGGGAAATTGAGTCTGTTACTCCTCACGTGCCGGTTAACACCTCCGTAACATGGAGAAGCGCGTGTAGTCTCCCCTTGATGGTAATGGCCACCACTTGCAACATTTGCAATAAGCTCATTATGTTTCTACCACATCAAGGTATGTCCATGTCAATTTTGATTGAATTTCCTTAAATAGTTTAAAAGTTATAAGGTTAAACAAGGGACTGGTAGCTAGTGGAACACAACGTAGCTTTAATCTCGTTCTTTATGAGAATAGTAACAGTGGTGCATGGACATATGTAGTTAACATAGCTCGGGCTTTGATTTTGAGTAGCTATCGGACTAGTACTTGGAATTCTTGGAATCCTGATACTCAATCAGGCATGTTAAAGCATTTTGCCAGGTAGCCGAATGCTTCGGTTAAACGTAATTGGTATTTACAACTTCCTACGGCTTAACCAGGTCTGGGGGAAGATACATGTGATTTGGGTAGATTTTTAACTAGAAGTTTGTCCGGGCAGCGGCCTACTTTTAACGTGCTCGACACTGAACACGGGAGTCCGATTTCACTACCCAGAGATCAGGTGTCCGAGCTCACTACCCAGAGATCAGGGGTCCGAGCTCACTACCCAGAGATCAGGGGTCCGATCTCACTACTAAGATATCAGGGGTCCGATCTCACTACCAAGAGATCAGGGGTCCGATCTCACTACTCAGAGATCAGGGGTCCAATCTTACTACCCAGAAACCACGGGAATTTTTACCAGAAAATCCACGATCTCCATCGGGATTCGAACCCGCTACTTCCGGTACTCGAGACGAACACCTTTTGCAACGATATATTAAAAGCCCTAACATTTTAACACAACTTTTACAAATTTCATGTAGAAATGGTGTTATAAACCAGGTTTATTTACTCATCAGACTCTTTGTTGTTGTTGTTGCTGCTGCTGTTATTGTTCGTCGCTTCTCATGCTGAGTTGAAATAACGTTTGACTTCGTTTCATTGGGAGCAGGTTACAGCAGCTCTTCTGTCACATTAAGACGTACTGGACAAAACTGAGTAGAGTCCACCTATCTGTAGTGCAATGCGATGTTTCTAAATAGGTGCACCCCTATGGGGATGATATTGTCGATCCCTACATAGTTCACGGACTGCTGTAACACAGCTGTTTCCTGGAGCACGAATGATAACGTGGGATCTTGATCAATATGTTTTACCTGACCCTGATTATCTCTCGCTCCCATCCCACTCTTTAAGAATGTTATTTAACTCTGTTATAACTTTATCTGTACATGCGATATGATAATATTAACACATTAGGGACTTGAATCTTATTTCCATTGAAATGTCGCAGTTCTTGTACAACCCTTAACATTTCTTTAATTTGCAATGCTTTGGGTGTTTTTTATTTTGTTTTTCTGATAACTGCTTATGACGCAGAACATGTTTCTGCAAGCCTTCTCACGTGTAATGGCTTGGCTTTCAGTTTATAATACAAAACTCAACCTAATGGAACATTGTGTTAGTTAGTTAGTTTTGTTTTTGTTTCCACTTGTGCTGTTTAGCGACGTGGGGAGCTTGAATCGTCTATCCTGCGCCAAGTGCGTTGCGTCGGTCAATGTGAGCCCTTGTCGTTGCACAATGACTCTAATATCATCTATCCACCTACCTCGCGGCCGCCCGCTTGCCCTGTAGCCAGATCTACCAGCATTGTAAGCCATCTGTGGAAGATGATGTGGGTGCATTCTTATGAGATGACCAAACCAACTTATTTTCTGCCTGGAAATGTAATCGACACAAGACGTAGTGCCGACCATACTTCGAATGTCGTCATTCCGCATTCTGTCTCTTCTGGTAACACCGATGACTTTCCTCAAACACTTCATTTCACAAGTCGAAATTCTGCTCTCGCACGCCCCTGGCAGAGGCCATGTTTGGCACTGGTAGCACAAAATCGGCATAAATATACTGTTGATCAGCTGTTGCTTTGTTGCCAAAGTAATGCTCGGGTGTCTAAGCAATGAATGGGGACAGCTGATAAGTCACCGCAGATGCTTTCTGACACATTGTCTCGATTTCCCTGTCGATCCTAACATCTGCCGAAAGAATACTGCCCAAATTCTTAACTCATGGGCCTGTTGAAGAGCAATATCATTTAGACTCATCTTGAGTGGCCCAGGAGTTCTACTGATCATCATAGTTTCTGTTTTGTTCTCGCTAATTCGCATTTTGTATTTAGCCCAGGAAGTCGCAAGCGCGTTCATGTGGTTTTGCAGTTTGTTTTCATCTTCGTACAGCAAGCACTGATCATCTGCAAAGAGTAATTCGTGTATTGAATTACGTTCTGCTTCAGATGTCTCAATTTGACCAGTCTCTCGTGCGGTTTTGTCCATATAGATATTAAACAACAGAGGAGAAAGCACACAGCCTTGTCTCACGCTGGTAGTGATTTCAAAAGCATCTGTGACACCATCAGTCGTTCTGACGACGTTTGTACTCGAACGATACAGTGCTCTGACATTGTGTTATTGAACAATAAAACAAAACATGTTTTTGTTATTGATAACATATTGACACATATTTCAATTCATTGTCTTTCTTTGTGTTTTCCTTCTTTAGTAGCTTAGGGTCAAGTCAGGTCAGGTCAGGTCAGCTTAGGGTCAAGTTAGGTCAGGTGAGGTTGCCAGTGGATTCACACCACTCATTAGTCGTGTCGTACTATATGCTTATTAAAATTAGGTAGTTCTATTCTTTCCTCCTAACCAAGAAGCTTATCAATCTAAACATCTTAATATAACTTAGTCTTGCGTCCTGTTTATTGTTCAAGCACCAATTGTTTCATAAACAACTGCTTCGTCACTTGTGACCATATGTCCTGATTGGAACGAAAAGAAGATGGTTGTTGTGTAATAAACTTGTGTATTTGTACTTGGTGTTTGTATGTTTACAGAATCACTGTTATCACCTTTAGCGTATAGTTTTGTTGGTTAAAAAAAATACATGTCGTTTGGGTCCCAATACTGAAGCAATATTGACGGCAATGAAGCTGCAGAGAAACTAGCAAAGTGTGGAGGAGCATCCCCACAAACAGACCTGAACATCACATATAATGAGCCAAGACCATAATTAAAGCCAACTTCAAGGGAAAATGGGCTGATAAACACCCCGACTTCCTAAAAGAAGAGATCTACTATGATTTAACTAGAGAAGAGCAACACATCTTTACAACACATTGGGATATATCATCCACTATGTGCCGTTGGTTACAAAATAATATGGGCCTAACACCATTTTTCCTTTGCACAGCACGGCGTGACAGAATCTATAACTTTATTTACGTCTCTACCTGCACGTCTTTACGGGTATGTACCCATGTGCAGATCCCAGCTCTGGCGTGAGCTGGGTGTGTGCCCACGTGCAGGTCCCGGTTTTGGTGTGAGCTGGGTGTGTGCCCACGTGCAGGTCTCAGCTCTGGTGTGAGCTGGGTGTGTGCCCATGTGCAGGTGCCGGTTCTGGTGTGAGCTGGGTGTGTGCCCACGTGCAGGTCTCAGCTCTGGTGTGAGCTGGGTGTGTGCCCACGTGCAGGTCCCAGCTCTGGTGTAAGCTTGGTGTATGCCCATGTGCAGGTCCCGGTTCTAGAGTGAGCTGGGTGTGTACCGACGTGCAGGTCCCGGTTCTGGTGTGAGCTGGGTATGTGCCCACGTGCAGGTCCCAGCTCTGGTGTGAGCTGAATGTATCCAGGCTCGCCAGCTCAATACTCGTTGCGTTGGGGCAAGTTAACCGATCCAGCTTAAACACTAGAGGAAGGAGATCCGCAACCTGTTAGGGGCCATCTATGCTGTACTTAACATACCACCTACCATGGCCGGTGTTATGCTATGTCACACAGTTAATCGCAGCTTACGACGTGATCTCTGTGGGAGCAGTGGTGCTATTCTTGTTCCCGTCATACACAAATGCCTCAGTAGACCACTCGTCAGCCAGATTGCATTGAAAAGAGCATGTTTTAAAGGAACGATACATGGAAGAAAGATAGTGACCTTGGTCAGTTTGTTATTCCTTACCCTGATGGAACACCCTGGTCAGTATGTTATTCCTGGCCCTGGTGCAACTGTTTGATCAGCATGTTGTACCTGACCCTGATGCAACGCCCTGGTCAGCATGTTGTGCCTGACCCTGATGCAACGCCCTGGTCAGTATGTTTTACCTGACCGGTCTAGCGCCTCAGTTCTCTGTCTCTGAATTCTGTTTGTCAATCTCTTGCTGATAGTGAAGCCGGATATTCTAAACTTGTGAAATTTTCGATTTCCTCTTTATCTAGAGTAACTTTAGGCCTTACTGGACTTACAATAGCTTTCGAAAAACATTTGGCTCAAGAAAGTAAGCGTAGACTCCCCGCGACGCTTCATTTCAGACGGAAGTATAACAAGTAAGTAGTATGTAAGTCCGTGAACAGTGACAAAGAACACATAGACAGTAAAGGCAGCTGGAGATTGGGAATAGAATATTAGCATGGAAAGAAAGAAATCTAACAATAAAGTTAGACATGTCTTTGATTGGAAACCACACAGAAAAAGTGAGCGGGCAGGACATTCAACACCTTCCGAAGAATAGTAAAAACGAAAGCCAAGGTAGGGGAGTCTCATTATATAAGTTCACGAAGACGGTCTAAATCGGTCTAGATAATCTGTTCAAGCATTACGCTCCAAGGTTTTCAAGATGATTGAGTCAAGCTGAGTAAGTAGATACAGCCAACCCTGGTTTTCTAATATTTCATTTCAAATTTACTGGATTTCTAGAAATTATCTTGCCTAGACTTGCGTTTGTTGAGCTTTAATGCTGACAGATAACACGTAAACAGGAAGTGATTTATTATTGTACTGGTTCCTCACATCGGATCCGTCTGGGCATCGATACGTCCAGACTGCCTTGCGGGATGTTAAAGTAGACAAGACCGGTTAAACGTGCAGTCTGAATGGCGCTTGATTGACCCCCCATAAAAAATAGTTACTATGCTACGTTCTGAAGATCATAAATGTTAATTTGGGTTTTAGTTCTAGGAACTCTGTTGAGGATTCAGTAACGTCTGGACCTTTATTTGGTTACAAATAATTTTGTTTGGAATCGTTTGGTAAGATTAAGGTTTTACAGCACGGCAATTGCGTTTGTTAGATTATATAGTTAGACAGTGGCTTACTATCATCGACATGGGAAGTTAAGAAGTAATGACGTCTTTAAAATATATGGATCAAATTAGGTATATATTCCATACATGCGGAGTAATATCGAGGAAAGATCAATTAAGCAGAAAATATATCACTGCACTCTTGGTAGACCCACTGGTAATGAGTTTCTTTAGCAGTTTGCAAAATGGAATGGATGCTAAACAATCAGTATATTATCAAACTATTTTTCAACATCTTACAGAGCATAGGGTTTCAGCATCTTACAGAGCATAGGTTTTCAACATCTTACAGAGCATAGGTTTTCAACATCTTACAGAGCATAGGTTTTCAACATCTTACAGAGCATAGGTTTTCAGCATCTTACAGAGCATAGGTTTTCAACATCTTACAGAGCATATGTTTTCAACATCTTACAGAGCATAGGTTTTCAGCATCTTACAGAGCATAGGTTTTCAATATCTTACAGAGCATAGGTTTTCAGCATCTTACAGAGCATAGGTTTTCAACATCTTACAGAGCATATGTTTTCAACAAATACATGCTACATTATCAAACGTTGACCTGTCTATAATTTGAAGTTTTTGTGGTTTAAATTTTCTACATGTTTGAGCTGCCAGTCCCATGCCCAATCCTCCTCATTCTCCTCATACGACATGCCTGGGCTGATGGAAATGACGTTCTGAAAAGGGACATGTCGCGCCAACTTACTTATTGTGGCCATTCACAACAACAGCAGCAGCTTCAAAATCTAAAGCGTCAATCTCTTTTCACTAACGCATTACAAGATAATGCAAAAGATTGAATATAATAACGAAACAAAGAATGTAAACAACGCGCTATCTCATAAAAACCACTATATATACCTATATATATATATATATATATATATATATATATATATATATATATATATATATATATATATATATATATATATTATATATATATATATACTAAAACGGAAGAAATTTAAATGTAGACCTGTACTCGTGTTTCAATGATTACACCAAGGCCTTCGATACGGTAAAACATCAGAATCTGTGGTACATCATGAAAGAAACGGATTTTCCTGTGCATATTATCCATCTCATTGAAACATTATACTAAGATCAACAAGCCGCTGTCCGAGTATCTGGGCGAACATCAGATTGGTTCGCAGTACAAAAGAGAGTAAGACAGGGATGTATCCTCTCACCTTATCTAATAACATATATGCGGAATGTGTAATGAGAAATGTTAGAGAAAATAAGAACATTGACAGTTTTGATACATTTTCGATTGACCGGTACGAGATTCCAGAGTTACGATACGTAGACGACACAGTGATACTATCAAGAAGTTCAGAAGGGCTAGAGCAGCTAATTTCAGCTGTAAATAAACACAGTAAAGATCAAAACCTGTTTATAAACATGAACAAAACAAAGATAAGGACCACCGACAAAACACGATGTCAGCATACATTTACAGTGGGTGGTGAGGAAATTGATCAGGTCACGTATTTTGAATATCAGGGCTCTAGAATTGACAAAAATGGCGACTGCTCGAAGGAAATCAGAAGCAGACTGGCCATGTCAGCGCAGAGGCTGAACAGCCTGAAGAAATTAGGACAGAGCACCGACAAGGCGACAACAGTTACAGTTTTGAGAGCCTGTGTTTTTCCTGTAGCAGCTTAAAGCTGCGAATCATCGACGATTACCAAAATGTCCAGACAAAGATACGAATCCTTCGAGTCAAAATGTTACAGAAGGATCATCAGAATACCCTGGACGGAGAAAAAGACAAATGTAGACATTCGACAAGAGTTGAACAAAGAAGAGAATTGGTTCATCATTTCCATTTTGGCGTGAAACTGTAAATACTTTTGTCTCATCAAGAGACACAACTGTCTTGAGAGAACAAGACCCAGGCACATTCGCGCTGTGATCCGTGTCACTTAACAACTGCCCCACGCGTCCCTCGAAACTCGATACAATCCACTAACACATACGAACGTTAATCATGAAGATTTGTGCATAACATTAGTTGTTCAGGATATTTAATTAATGGAAAAAAGTACGGCTTTATATGAGAACCCACAAGTGTGTATTCAGGAGAAGAAATAATTACCCCGTTCTAGTATATCCAGCTTGTCGCCCAAGGCGCCTATTAAGGAGTTATATGTGAGGCTAGTAACAACACTATGGAATATGATTTGCTATAACAACCAATATTGTTGTAGGAATGCACAAAACGCCTTGGTGCAGGTTTACAGTAAATGGTGTAGCTGTAATTGTGACTGTATACTTCGAAAGGAACTTTACAGAGCCAACAAGAAAAATGCGATTGACCTTGTGGCTTGGCTTTGTTCGTTTTCAATCTCCCGCTACCAAACCATGAAAGAGCTTAAGTAGCAGAATGTAGTCCAGAGAACGGAATGCGTTGTGTCGTAGTTCACAGCTTGAATGCGATATTTGCAACTTTCGATCCAACACATTCGACTTCAGCAAGCATTTTTTTAGTACTGAGTTACCATTCCCTCTTCGATCCCTTCTCCTTAGCCAGTCTGCCCTGCTGCAGCCTGTTATCCAGGATCACCGCGTGGAGGTTTCGAAGGGTCTTGGCAGCTCTGGTTTGCTGACCCTGACGCTAGCAGTCAGCCATGGGTCGCTGGCCACAGCAGCTCATGCGATGCTCTGCATCGTGATCCAGATTGACCTTATTATAGCATTTTCATCGTTTTTTTTATTCTTATCCTTTTTATTCATCATAATTTTCGTTGATCTTCACTCCTGACCCATCAAGTCCTACCCCTTTTATCAGCAACAATTCACACCCTCCCTCCTCTTCCCAGGGGAATCTTAGTGGAAGAGAAGATAAAGTGCTTGTCTGTCGAGACCAGTTCTAGGGGAGTGAAGGATAATCAGGTTCATATGAAAGATACGGTTGGTGGTCATGGAAACAGCAGTTTGTTCAACGAGGTGGGGATCGACACTGTGATCCCCATCGTGGTGAACTTACTGAGTAGCCTATTATTGCACTACAAACAGGTGGACCACTTAACTTTTTCCAAGAAGAAACACATGTAACGAGCTACCTAAGATGCGTCACCATGAGTTAGCGAGTACCAGCAATAGCAACATACCAAGTCACGACACGCTACAGTCTACCCAGCAGTAATTGGGTACCTGACTTAGTTACGTAAGAGGGAAACTCATCAATCCACCTCTCAAGAAGCTGACTGCACAATCTGCCAACACTCTATCCCCGTCAACAGTTCCTGTTAACTTTTTAGATTGACCTCATGTTAACATCCCCGAGTGAATCCAGGAGCCCGCCCGTTATTGAGGAGAACTGTACCTCCATACATGTTACAAAATGTGACTAAAGAGAGTTGTTCATGGTGTTATCAGCCTCAACTTGTAAAACAAGTTGTAACAAAAACGGCCACTGCATAATAACACAAAGCGCGTTGGCGAAGGCTTCCTAACATAGACTAACTGTAGTAGTTTTCCTATTCTCCCTGTGAAGGGAAAAAGTGACCAAAAAAAAAATAATAACTTGCAGGTTATTTGACAATCCCAATTTCCTAACGTTCATTTACTTGCTTAGTTAATCGCTCCTCTTCTACCGTTAGGTGTTGAGGCTTGCCAGAGGGAACTGTTCTATCCGCCGTCTTTCTCGTGACCTCTTTCCAATCCAGCCATCGGTCACTTAGGGACTGCTGTGTGTTGTCTTCCCAACGTAATTTGGGACATCCTGGGGTCTGCTTTCTTGACTGTTTGTCTCCATGAGCGCCTTAATATCCGATATGCTTCCATTCTACAGACAAAGCCAAACCACTGCAGTTGGGGCTGCTCCCCTCGTATCTACAGGGGTTGGGCTCCTGTTACGGATCTTGTCTCTTTTCGTCACCTTCACCACATTTCTTAGTTACCTCATATCTGAAGTTTGTAGTTGCCTTTCTTGGACTGGGGTCATTGCCCATGACTCACTTCCATATGTCAGGCCAGGCACATAGGTTGAGCATAATACAACCATCTTTGTTTTCCTGCTTATTAATCGTTTGCTGAGGAATCTTCTGTTTAGTGCATGGAAAAGTCTTCCATCTGCTGTCCAGCGTGCGGTTAACTCTTCGTTGATTCCTCACCTGCTGTCTAGTATCACTCCTAGATATTTGAAGTGGTGACCTGCTCCAGTGGTCGTGTTCCTAGTGTTATCTGATGTCTCTTCTCACGTCTCGCGACCACCATCGTTTTTGTTTTAGAGTTTCTGATGTTTATTTCTATCTCCTGCAACTCTTCTTCTCAGACCTGCAAGTTGATCTGGAGATGTGCTTCGAAATTTGGTGATCAGGGCCACGTCATCTCCAAATGCTAGTTCTAATATGAAACTCTGTCTCATCTTCTAGTACCCTATTTCATACTTTTTTTGTTCGTTCATTGCAGACTTTGATGACTTCATCCATGATGAGTATTTCAAGGTACTGTGATGGAATGTCATCCTGTCTTACTCTGCTAGTGATCCTGAGCTCTCCGGACTTTTGATTTGAAATCCGCACATGATGTCGGCATGTTTCAGCATAATTTCTAGCGCTATTACAATTTAAAATGGTTAGAAAAATACTTGGGAATATCTCAACATGTAAAGACTACAACGAGTGCAAGCAGTTTGAAGTAGCCTAACATACAGATCGTGGTGCCTATGTAGAAGTCAATGGCCCCCTTCCTTGGTTCAAGCTGTTGTTGTTGAATGCTCACAATGAGAATATAAACTATTTCGTTCGGCCTGAAAAGGGCGTAAAGTGACGGGTTGCAGCATTTTTCCTTACATACCGAGCGTGCGGATGAAGGTGAAACGGGGTCCTTCAGGCTGTTGTGCTATGCTTGGCTTCATCTGCGTGTCGCTCATTACTACGGGGATCACGTCGATATAGACTATCATGAAACACCCTGTTTCCAGGTAGAACTGCGTATCCTGTTTCAAAAGAGAAATGTCTGAAAGAGGTGTGATCTTGGTAAGTGTATTTTAGCTAGCCCCAAATGAACAGTGTCTGATCAATATTTTGTGTCGCTTTGTTTATTTTTCTTCTACGTATTCCTACACTTGTTATTCTTTCTTTTGTTAGTCTCTTCTCTTCTTAGCTCAGGTAGTTTACTTGGTTTGAGATTTAGAAAGTAGGGGTTTGGATAATTAGAATTTAAACGTACTGTATTTTATAGATTAAACTAACGTCAGTGCTAGGGGAAACATACTTTCACATCATTTCCACACCGTGCTGCTGGAAACAGGCTGTATTACAGCAATCTGGCCAACCAGGTGGTGTTTGACACTGTAATCTGCATAGTGGTGAGCTTGCTGCGAAACATAGCATTGCACTACGGGTAGGAAGACCCATGCCCACCTTCTTTAGTACTCCTCCAGATATTAGAAATGTCACTGTAACCAGTGACTCATAGCTGGCTGCATGCATCAAGGTCAGTGACCCGTAACTGATGAAGACCTTATTCCATCTCTCAATGGCGACCTTGGAACCAGACAACAACCATGCAGCTTGGCTAAGAGATAAGGGATCGAAGAGGGAAGGCAAGTCAAAAACGCCGTGCTAAGATGTGTCAGGGTGAAAGGCGGAGATATCACAGCCTAGCTGTAAACTACAACACACCACAAGCACCCTTTTCAGGACGAACACACAAAAGGAAGAAGAAATAATTTCAATACGAACGGCGCCAAAAATAACAACCGCATACTGTTCAGTAATCATACGACGTTTATCTGTAATTATTACGCGTCCGATGTTTGAGGTTTTGTGTGCAAGCCAGTAGCTTTGCATGCGCCTTTCAGTGACTCACGATACTTACACGCGCTTCAACCGCATACATCAAATATATCGACTGTCAACCAAAAGGGTAAGCGAGAGAGATAGTGCCATGTTCTCCGCCTGTGTATTATTGAACCGTTGTTAGTGGCTTGTTAATCTCGTATATTTTCTACATTGTATTTGTTGCAGAGAATGCATGCCGGCCGGAACTTAGCAAAGCGCACAATGCGTATCTGAGTGTCGCGTAGATTGCTGTTCTAAGTGAGCGGAATAGTGAATTCATTTACGGTTCTTTTTTTTCGCTTTTGCTCTTCTATTGACCTCTCAGTTTTTTCCTCCATGTCTTTATCGTTTTGTTCATTCTTCCCTGTTCGTACACGTTTCTTTTATTATTACTTTCCTGACTTTATACTGTCCTGCTTTCCGCTTCTCCTATTTTCTTCCATATTCATACTCTTGTTCTTCATTATCAACTCTTTCTTCTGTATTGCTTTTGTATTTTCTTTCACTCAAGGATTGTTTCCTTTGCGTAATCTTCCTGCTTTTTATTCACTATATTTTCTTTCTTCGTTTTCTTCTTCTCCATCTCACCATTTACTGGTTTCCCACCACTTCTTAACAATTTAGTATTATTCTAATCACCTTTTTATTCTTTTTATATTCCTTCTTCTTCTTTCTTTCTTTCTTTCTTTCTTTCTTTTTCTTTCTTTTTTTTCTTTCTTTCTTTCTTTCTTTCTTTCTTTCTTTCTTCTTCTTCTTCTTCTTCTTCTTCTTTTTCTTCTTCTTTTTCTTCTTCTTCTTCTTCTTCTTCTACTTCTTCTTCTGTTGTCATGTTTGTCGATTTTTATTTCTCTGCTGTTTTGTTCTATCTGTTAGTGTTCCTTCTTGCATGTGCTTCTCTTATTACTCCTATTTCATCTTGTTGTTTGTCTTTTCCTCTTTGTGCATCTCTTCCTCCTCAGTCTCATTGTTATGTATCCATAGTAGCACGCTTCGATAATGTATAAGGAATGGTAAGGCATTCCAATCCCTTCCCGTGTCCTTTCTGGTTAACTGCAAGCCAAGTATCCATTTACAGCTGAGTCAACTGCAGGTTGTCGATAACAGTGATCCAGTTCTCTACCAATCTGCTACTCAGACGTTTTCCCTTCAAATCTACAATACCGGTTTTCATTCTTTGACCCCACATAAATGCAACATTGACATCGGGTACGTTTTATTCTCTACTTCAAACCAACAAATCGAGAATTTTATCGACCAAGTAAGGAAATCACACGTGGATCATATTCCATATGTCAAACCAACAAATCGAGAATTTTATCGACCAAGTAAGGAAAACACACGTGGATCACATTCAATATGTCAAACCAACAAATCGAGAATTTTATCGACCAAGTAATGAAAACACACGTGGATCACATTCAATATGTCAAACCAACAAATCGAGAATTTTATCGACCAAGTAAGGAAATCACACGTGGATCACATTCAATATGTCAAACCAACAAATCGAGAATTGTATCGACCAAGTAAGGAAATCACACGTGGATCACATTCAATATGTCAAACCAACAAATCGAGAATTTTATCGACCAAGTAAGGAAATAACACGTGGATCACGTTCAATATGTCAAACCAAAGAATCGAGAATTTTATCGACCAAGTAAGGAAATCACACGTGGATCACGTTCAATATGTCAAACCAACAAATCGAGAATTTTATCGACCAAGTAAGGAAATCACACGTGGATCACGTTCCATATGTCAAACCAACAAATCGAGAATTTTATCGACCAAGTAAGGAAATCACACGTGGATCACGTTCAATATGTCAAACCAAAGAATCGAGAATTTTATCGACCAAGTAAGGAAAACACACGTGGATCACATTCAATATGTCAAACCAACAAATCGAGAATTTTATCGACCAAGTAAGGAAATCACACGTGGATCACGTTCAATATGTCAAACCAACAAATCGAGAATTTTATCGACCAAGTAAGGAAATCACACGTGGATCACGTTCAATATGTCAAACCAACAAATCGAGAATTTTATCGACCAAGTAAGGAAATCACACGTGGATCACGTTCAATATGTCAAACCAAAGAATCGAGAATTTTATCGACCAAGTAAGGAAAACACACGTGGATCACATTCAATATCTCAAACCAACAAATCGAGAATTTTATCGACCAAGTAAGGAAAACACACGTGGATTACATTCAATATGTCAAACCAACAAATCGAGAATTTTATCGACCAAGTAAGGAAAACACACGTGGATCACATTCAATATGTCAAACCAACAAATCGAGAATTTTATCGACCAAGTAAGGAAATCATACGTGGATCACGTTCAATATGTCAGACCAAAGAATCCCTACTGTTATTGAATAACCAGTGAAAAGCTTTGGGAGGATATATGATGCATCACTAAGAGACATCAAGGGAGTACAGTAAATTATAGAAAAGGCAGACAGACGACTACAGCTTATAGATCAGGCATGCTAATTGGGAAGTTCATGAAATGGTTCCCTTAATTCATGTTGATTGCAAATAATAATTATAATAATAATGTTAGTTGCTCATCGAAAGCGAATATGTCGGCAGCATCATACTATTGCCGCGAAATCTGTTTTCTGATTGCTGCAAAGACCAATCCTGGAACGGCACACCCTGCCACATTCAAGGCACACATACAGGGGGCCGGTAGTGAAATCTTTGTGCGCATTGTTACTTCGGACAGTCCGCTTTCGCTGAGTTTTTGCGATGACCGTACCCTTTGCTATCTGAGCACCTTCGGTGATACTAGCTCGCCAGGTGGTACGGTCTTGTGCAAGCATCTCCAAGGAGGTGACATCAATATTGAACAATTTCAGATACACTTTTCTTGAGTCTCTGTCCTGTCACCTGATCCCGGGCAGCCTACGCAAGCAGCTGAAGTGAAACCAACTGAGCTGTCTGGCATGTCTGATATACACTATCCATGTCTCACAGGCATGCAGCAAAGTGGACAATACCACAGCATGGCGCTGATGCCTCGTCGATTCCAGACGTTTGCTTGGAGCCTCCCAAATGCAGAGCTCACATTAACAATTCTGTTATTACCTCACTATCGAAATTTGCCTTTCTAATGAGATTACTGCCTAGGTAGGTGAAACAGGCGACTACCTTTGAACGTTGGTTTTATACAGTAATGTTTGGTTCGATGTCCGGCTCCGCATGGCCAGGCAGGAATAGTATCTCCGTTTTCCCAGTGTTGATCGTGAGACAAAGGTTACTGCACGCCGCCAATATCATCTTTATCGACTGCTTAAATGTGAGACAGGCGTAACTACAGTGGAAACACAGTAGAGAAAGAATGACATGTTTAAAACGAAATGATTGGAACTATCACCTGGGAAATTGGACTTTAGCTGATTCCTGCATGAAATTCAAGATTTTACTCCATCACAAGTCAGAAGCTGTCTTCTTCTTCTTTTGTTATACTGCTCTTGTCTTGTAACGTCACATAATGTAGGTATGCCTAGACTTATCGGTTACTATACATACACGCCAGTAATGAAAGAATAGGGAGGACGCAGTGGTCTCACTGTAAGGCGTTCGCGTCGGAGGTCGCTGGTTCAAATCCCGGTGAAGACACCGGGATTTTTTCACTTGGATCATCCGGTAAATATTTTCTCTGATCTATGAGTAGTGAGATCAGACACTCGTTTGCAAAGGCGCGGACGTTCAAAATACTTTAGCAATTGGAGATCGAAAAGAGTAGGCCTAACGTTCGCTGCTCGGGCAAAATTTAAGTTAAAAAATATACTCAAATTATTCTAGGGATTCTCGCCCACAGACAATATGTCGCAAAAATAAAAGGTACTGTGTGGCCATAACAACAGGTCTTGGTTATGTGGTTAGCAGAGCGGCTTAAATGGCGCCTGACACGCTGCGGGTCTACCTTGCTTTAATTTACGATTCCACCTCCACCAGTCTCAACAATTGGCGATTGTATATTCCAGGGGCTAACAGATGCTGGGATTGACCTGGCAAGTCACCAGTGAATTTTCACCTGCCAAAATATATGAACCAAAGGATGTCACACCTCCCCACGACGTCTAACGATATAAGTGGACTGAAGAGGACTAGCAGTCAGGGGAAAGTGAGTCAAGCTTACTATCTGCATGTAAGACTGAAGACATAACTGCTTAAACTCAGACTAATAGACGCGAATTTAGCATTTCGTTGGTGATGGACAACATCAAGCTTGGAATAGAGGGATATGCCAACCGAAAAAAACCGAGTTATGGAGGACAGTAAAAGGATCCAAAAAGGGCAGTGGAAGAAAAGCAACAAGGCCAACGGATTACATTGGATGAAGCTTTACAGAGATCCCTGAGGTGGTGTGGGATATTTGGCATCTATGAGACTCAGCTTCATCATCAGATCAATGTATGATTTCTTTGCATCCGCCACAACCCTAGTAAATCTGAAGATGCACAATGGGCACTGTCAAAGTGAGACAAACTCTGAAACACGTCATTTGATCGTGAACATTGTCGCTAGATCAAGGACTATACACATGACGTCACAACAAAGTATTGTGAGAACCAGCTGTCACAGTAGACATGGTAACGGTGCAGGCACATAGCAAAAACAAAAGCAAAGCTGCCAAATCTGCACTTACCAAATTAACAAACTCTGGCTTGCAAACGTCATCTTCTGCTTTCAGGTGTTTAGTCATGTTAGCTACCGAAGACGGATGTCAGTCAAACTGTAAACTACCGACACAATGCATTCCGTTCTCCGTACTACATCCTGCTACATTCAAAGCTCAGTTCATGACTTGGTAGCGGGAGATTAAGAACTTACACGAAGAAGAAGAAGAAGAAGTCATGTTAGATCTGTAGTCCCGACGCCAGGACAAAGTTCACAATATTATCTAGATCTTATCTAGCATCCACATAACTTTTGCCTCGGCTTAGCATCCTCTGAACAGGTTTGGCGTCCTATATCTCTGTGGGCTGGAAAGTCTTGTAGGACATGTTCCGGAGCCTGGATTCCGGTTGTAAATGGACATTAGTTTATGAAGGATATTTTGAGCCGGTAGAGGTGACTTAGTTCATTGACCTGTTCCCCGGCGGAACAAAGTAGTTTGTTGGTGTCTTTGAAGTTGGTGAATTCGGTCAGGTCCATCGTTCTAAGAATTGCCAAGAATGCGCATAAGCCGCAAGTCTACTTTAGCTGTCGTGTTTTAGTCCATCATTGATGCTCCATGCCACGAAATTGACTGGAAATCACACTAGCCGGCGACTTACTTGTGTTCATGGATTAGTGTTGTGCTCATTTACCTTCGGATTATCCTGGAATGCTCATCAGCTATTTGAAAAAAAAAAGTTTTCGGTTACCATGTGGCGTATTTCCACGATCCAGTACCCACCGCTGAACTTCAGGAGATTATCCTCGTCTGCCTTGTCTGCTGACAGTCCGGGTTTCGGTGTGGCTGGGAAATATATAGAATGAACAATAATGGACTAACACATCGCTTTGGAGAGATTGGGCTCTGTCCGGTTAGCAATATGCCCAAGACACATCACTCACACACTGAGTCATGCCATCTTACACTGGTTGTAAGTATACAGACTCTGCAGCGTCTTTTAAACCAGTATGATTACGTTAAGTTGTAAGATAATTTACTTGTACAACTATCTCTTTCCTCAATAGAGTGTTGTGATGGGTAGGGTTAACGATAGTTTTGGCGTACAATCCTTAACAGTGATGATATGTAAAGAACAAGGGAAATTAAGGACCTTGACAAAACGGATGAAGTGACTTCAAGTTGGTCGTGCAACAACCTCAAGGGACATTAGAACGCAGGATAGAAAATGAATCTGATGAAGAAAAAGAAGTGTTAGATACGCCAGTACACTAACTCCCTGCTTGTGCGACGTGTTTCATTTCTTTCTGTCGTTTCCTTCACGAGCCGCAATTCAGGTCTATTTACAGCTGGGTCAAAAAGAGCGTGACGGTAGCAGGAGATGATACCTTTACCTTTACCATAAAAAGTGAGTGCTCTACCACTATACCAATCTGACGCTATCATTGGTTTCACCACCTCTAGCTACCTTAATGGATAGAACCTCAGTCTCACCACTCACGAAGGGTGAGAGTTCAATCATACAATTTGGCATATGGAAATAAATGTCTCACAAAACACCGTTCAAATCAACTGCAATGGCATGACCCCTGGGGCTCATGGCCGTAGTGGACCTAACCCTATTAGAGCGGCAAAAAGATACATTAGACGACACCATTGCTCGAGACTGAGACGCTAGTCTAGTCAGGCACAACATATTGACCAGGATGTCTCGTCAGGGTCAGGCGCAATACACTGAACAAGACCACAATATCTCTTCCATGTAGTGTCCCATGGAAACAGGGTGTTTTCACGGCTGCCTGACTGACGAGATGATGATCGATGTAATCCTCGTAGTAGTGAGTGCCAGTCAGATGAAGTCAAGCATATCACAACCGCCTGGAGGACCACGGTCCACCTTCATCAGCATGTTCGGGATGTGAGGAAAGTTACCACAATCCGCTACTTAACAGGGGGCAAGTACAATGAAAGGGAATGTGTGCATATGGGCGGAAGGGGGGAGGGGCAAGTACAATGAAAGGGACTGTGTACATATGGGCGGAGGAGGGGGGCAAGTACAATGAAAGGGACTGTGTGCATATGGGGGGCAAGTACAATGAAAGGGACTGTGTACATATGGGCGGAGGGGCAAGTACAATGAAAGGGACTGTGTGCATATGGGGGGGGGGGCAAGTACAATGAAAGGGACTGTGTACATATGGAGGGCAAGTACAATGAAAGGGACTGTATACATATGGAGGGCAAGTACAATGAAAGGGACTGTGTACATATGGATGGCAAGTACACTGAAAGGGACTGTGTACATATGGGGGGCAAGTACAATGAAAGGGACTGTGTACATATGGGCAGAGGGGGGGGGGGCAAGTACAATGAAAGGGACTGTGTGCATATGGGGGGCAAGTACAATGAAAGGGACTGTGTACCAATGGGCGGAGGGGCAAGTACAATGAAAGGGACTGTGTGCATATGGGGGGGGGGGGTGGGCAAGTACAATGAAAGGGACTGTGTACATATGGAGGGCAAGTACAATGAAAGCGATTGTGCACAAATGGGGGCAAGTGCAATGAAAGGGACTGTGTGCATATGGGGGACAAGTGCAATGAAACGGACTGTGTATATATGGGGGGCAAGTACAATAAAAGGGACTGTACAAATGGAGGGCAAGTGCAATGAAAGGGACTGAGCACATATGAGGTCGATTCTACGAGCCATTTTCCCCTGCACTGCCCCCAGAATTTCGTCTACTCCCGTAACCTCCAATGTATTCTGCCCTCCAGATAATGTGATTTCCCTCGTGTTCTCTTTGATGACATCCACTCCAAATATGATGTTCCAGATATAATATATCAATGTAGCGTATCTATATTTGTTTCTCTATACATTTTACATCACACGAGTGGCACTCGCGATGAAACGAATAGGACCCCTGTCATCTTCCAATCATGTCGTAAAAGGTTACTGAAGAAGGTTATGCTTAGGGCTGGCACCCTCAACATATAAAAATATATTATGATCAGCCATTGTGAAGGTTCGGATACAGGCTTCCTGTTAGCAGTGCTCTTCGACATTTATATACCTGGCGCCCACTTTTATAACTTTTGTCAGGGTAAATTTTCCTTATCGCCCACTAAAATCGAAATTGAAGAAATCTACGCGATCGCACACTCTGTGTATTTTGAATGTTTTTAGTCATGATGTAGCATGTCCATTGCTGAACGTCGCTCATATTCCAACGCGTCTGAGAGAATCTTGATCTCTTGCCAAATCTGCAGCGCTCTCCATGGCCTTCTTCATCTGCCTCTGTCCGTCTTGCTAGGCACCTTCCATTATCGTTCTCTCCAGACTGCTGCGTCTTTTGATGTGGCCAAAGTATTTTAATTTTCTGTTCATGATGCCAATCATAAATTAGTTCTCTTCTATGCTCAACTCATGTCGAATGTCTGCATTCTTATTTCTTTTTCTTTCAGTCAATGGGATTCTGCGGACCATTCTATAACATTTCGACTCGAAGAACTCACGGTTTTTGTAATTTTTCTGGTTTCACAGCGGTTTAACATATTTTTCCAAATGTGCACTTTTATTGGTTAGCTGGTATTCTGTGAATGTTTCCTCAGGCTGTGCTGACGGCATGTGATTATTCTGTTACCGCGCACCTGCAAACTAAAACTGCCCACTAGTGAGCCGTAGCCCCAAGATTCACTCTAAGCTTCACGATGGAACTAAACGATGAATGATGGTAACGCCTTTAGAAATATTCTTTCTGGATCAACTAGCATGAAGCATACTCATCAGCATTTGCTTCTGGGAGATGGTATAGCAACTTGAGTGCCGAGGCCAGAGTCACGAGTTAAGTATTTGAAACCGTTATAAAAGATAAGGAACAGGCAGAAAAGCAAGCGGTCATTCTCACAGTGTTAACGGCTCTCACAATCCAGCACACAAATAAACTCGGCGCTCTGGCAGACTCACTCGAACGCATGTCGCTGTGCTTCATAAAAAAGCATACCCTGCAACATTGCAGGCAACGAGGAGGCAGACAGACTCGCCAGAGAAAAGGCAAAAGCAGCCATCAGGGCTATGTACAGAGCAAAATGAAAAAAGACCACCCTGGCCACATAGAAAACGATGCGTACCATCAAATATTCAGAAGAGATAATTCTCTAGCTACGCACATTACACAACAGTATAGATGTTATATATGCATTAAGCAAAAGATTGGCACTACGAATCATCGTATATCGACAAAAGAAGTAGCATTTGGCATGATCCAGTCTTTCCATGAGAAACTGTACGATAGGGAACGGAGTCTCAAGTGTTCTGCTACGTTCGTTAGAATCATTGAAGTCAAGGTCTGAAGACGAAAGAATAAGAAGTTGAAGCTATCATTAGGTGAGTGGGGAAGGGGTGTGGTCTGGTGGTAGCCTTAGAGCTAGGCTCTTAAACAAAACTTGTATGTGTTTGGATTTGTGACCCAGCAAGGTCATACCTCTTTGGGAAGGTAGCTCTTTAAAATGCGTGCTGAAGCCGGATTCACTGAGCCGCATATGCGGTATAACACACTACGCTTTTCGCGATAACAACATTCTTTTACATCTCCACTTCTAAAAAGTGCACGAGGACTGAGAAATATTAGATAGACATCCTTTATATCAACGCACAGAGATAGACAGTGCATGAGGACTGAGAAATATTAGATAGACATCCTTTATATCAACGCACAGAGATAGACAGTGCATGTGGACTGAGAAATATTAGATAGACATCCTTTATATCAACGCACAGAGATAGACAGTGCATGAGGACTGAGAAATATTAGATAGACATCCTTTATATCAACGCACAGAGATAGACAGTGCATGAGGACTGAGAAATATTAGATAGACATCCTTTATATCAACGCACAGAGATAGACAGTGCATGAGGACTGAGAAATATTAGATAGACATCCTTTATATCAACGCACAGAGATAGACAGTGCATGAGGACTGAGAAATATTAGATAGACATCCTTTATATCAACGCACAGAGATAGACAGTGCATGTGGACTGAGAAATATTAGATAGACATCCTTTATATCAACGCACAGAGATAGACAGTGCATGAGGACTGAGAAATATTAGATAGACATCCTTTATATCAACGCACAGAGATAGACAGTGCATGAGGACTGAGAAATATTAGATAGACATCCTTTATATCAACGCACAGAGATAGACAGTGCATGAGGACTGAGAAATATTAGATAGACATCCTTTATATCAACGCACAGAGATAGACAGTGCATGAGGACTGAGAAATATTAGATAGACATCCTTTATATCAACGCACAGAGATAGACAGTGCATGAGGACTGAGAAATATTAGATAGACATCCTTTATATCAACGCACAGAGATAGACAGTGCATGAGGACTGAGAAATATTAGATAGACATCCTTTATATCAACGCACAGAGATGGACAGTGCATGAGGACTGAGAAATATTAGATAGACATCCTTTATATCAACGCACAGAGATGGACAGTGAATATAACAATTGCTAGATTCCGACCACGTGATGAGAACCCTGGGTCAAGTTTAGTACTAGAGTAAGACCTGTGCTACTTGCACGAACCTTTAGAAGTAATCTTAGTCAGTTAGAGAAGTGATCATAACCAACCTTTTGAGAGAGATTAGAATTCATTAATAATTGATGAACAGTGTAATGTGATTAATGAGCCTAGTGATTTTATTTGATGTGAATATTGTTTTACTCGTGTGAAAAATACCTGCTGTGTTTTATCTGTGTTGAAAGAATTGTTGGTATTTAATTTAGAAAGTTAAGGAGTGATAGAATAAGGAAGATATAATAATAAAAACTATCATTAGGACTGTTATTTATTATATAAATGATGCCGTGACCTAGAATAAGGAAGATAGAATAATGAAAAGTATTGTTAGGACTGTTATATCTTATATAAGATTTTTTGTGCATTTGATAAAATTGCTGTTACTCAATGTATGTGTGTGTTTATGTGTTTGTATATATATATACACACGGGGGTGATTTAAAGAGTTTGACATCCAACGCTATAACTTTGACAACAGTTCTCAGATCCACGTGACACCAATATGAAAATAATATCTAATGAATTGACTATAGGGGCAAGTAGTGGCATGCGCCTGGGGCGTGAATCATGCGCTAAGCAGATAATAAAATGGGGGCTATATGAAAATTCGGTTACTGCAACGTACTGGGATTGAAATCTTGACGGAGAAAGGTTTTGTGCCCATCGACATGCATCGAAGAATGACCCCTGTGTGAATGTCAGCACTGTCGGGAGATGAGCACGGACTGCAAAAGGCGATAATCCAGCCATGACAAACCTGCGTGCCAAGGCTCGCAACGAACGAGCAATCATAGATGTGTATGCACAAGCTCTCGTGGACGAACTGTGATTCGCGTCAATTGCCATAGCAAGCAGAAAGATATCGCTGCAATGCTTATGATTTATATTGAAAGAGCAAATCATATTATCCATACCCGGCTTTTGTATAGGATTGTGTGTGCTTGATGGGTCTCTCGCAGTTATTCAGTACACCAATGCTGGTCCACACACGAGTCGACAAACAATGGCTTTTTTGGAGCGTTTCAAGTTTGACGACATTTTACCGCACCTATCGTTGTCCCGATTTGGCACCTTGCGACTTCTTCCTCTATTTGAAGCTCAATGATCATTGCGAGGAACACTTACTCTTCTGACGAGGAGGTGTAAGGAGCTGTGCGCACCTGGTTTCGGGAGAAGACGTTTCATTTTTTTCCTTAACGTGATCCAACAACTTGTCCAACGTTGGTGTTTGTGTATGGACAGGGATGCGACCTCGTTTACAAATAATGACACATCACCTAAACGAGATTCCAATCTTTTAAGAACATCTATAGCTCATGTGTAAATCTTGCACATAATTGATAGTATCTCCTCAAAGGCAAAACGTTTGTCTACTATGTCTCAACTAGTCACTTTTTCTCGCCATCATTTCATACGTGTCTTATGCTTTATCATATTTCATGTCTCTCATTGATGACAGAACATTGGTACAAACAGATTTCAAGTAGCACTTTGACATAGGAGGTCAGCTACAATGGATCTCGAATGTGTTATCTCCATTGTCTTGATTGTGACAGTTTTTTGTCCGTGGACATCTTTGCATGTTATCCTCTCACTTTTGAAAAAATATAGACACGTTGGAGGTACTCATAGAAATATAGACACGTTGGAGGTACTCATAGAAATATAGACACGTTGGAGGTACTCATAGAAATATAGACGCGTTGGAGGTACTCATAGAAATATAGACACGTTGGAGGTACTCATAAAAATATAGACACGTTGGAGGTACTCATAGAAATATAGACACGTTGGAGGTACTCATAGAAATATAGACACGTTGGAGGTACTCATAGAAATATAGACGCGTTGGAGGTACTCATAGAAATATAGACACGTTGGAGGTACTCATAGAAATATAGACACGTTGGAGGTACTCATAGAAATATAGACACGTTGGAGGTACTCATAGAAATATAGACGCGTTGGAGGTACTCATAGAAATATAGACACGTTGGAGGTACTCATAGAAATATAGACACGTTGGAGGTACTCATAGAAATATAGACACGTTGGAGGTACTCATAGAAATATAGACACGTTGGAGGTACTCATATAAATATAGACACGTTGGAGGAACTCATAGAAATATAGACACGTTGGAGGTACTCATAGAAATATAGACACGTTGGAGGTACTCATAGAAATATAGACACGTTGGAGGTACTCATAGAAATATAGACGCGTTGGAGGTACTCATAGAAATATAGACACGTTGGAGGTACTCATAGAAATATAGACGCGTTGGAGGTACTCATAGAAATATAGACACGTTGGAGGTACTCATAGAAATATAGACACGTTGGAGGTACTCATAGAAATATAGACGCGTTGGAGGTACTCATAGAAATATAGACACGTTCGAGGTACTCATAGAAATATAGACGCGTTGGAGGTACTCATAGAAATATAGACGCGTTGGAGGTACTCATAGAAATATAGACACGTTGGAGGTACTCATAGAAATATAGACACGTTGGAGGTACTCATAGAAATATAGACACGTTGGAGGTACTCATAGAAATATAGACGCGTTGGAGGTACTCATAGAAATATAGACACGTTGGAGGTACTCATAGAAATATAGACGAGTTGGAGGTACTCATAGAAATATAGACGCGTTGGAGGTACTCATAGAAATATAGACACGGTGGAGGTACTCATAGAAATATAGACACGTTGGAGGTACTTATAGAAATATCACATTTTACTACAAAAGTAGAGAGGGGGCTTCTATTGCTTTAGGGAGTTTGTGGAAATCGAAATAAATTTAGTCCGCTCCAAAATATCGATTTCAACTGAAATGACAAGTCAGTCCTATTGTATTTTTATGTGGCGTAGGGAACTTTGAAAAGTACAACTAAAAAAGGCCAAAGCTTTTTTCTTGTGATGCTTGCGCCGAGCGGAGTAAATAAAATAGTGTGATAAGCTATTAATATAGAACTGGTGGAAAGAACCAGTGAGATGTAACTTGACCTAGACATAATGGGAAGGCGTTAGCGATTGATATGAGACACATTGCCGAAACCAGACGACAGATTACAAGGCAGTTAGTGATCTGGATTCCTCAGGGCAAGAGAAGCAGGGGCAGACGTAAACGTGCAAGTCCACCAAACCTATCAACATGACGAAAGGCGTGGGAAAGGGGAGGGAGGAAAGATGAAAATGATAGTTCATGACAGAACGAGTTGGCGAGTATTTGTTGAAGACCTATGCTCCGCAGAGAATTGAAGAGTTTTGATTGATTTGATTGACTGCGTGTTATGTCTTTTGGTGTGACAAATCATCTTAGACACACACTCCCATACTTACATACTCCCATACATTATTACATGCTCAGACAGACTTTCAACCACCATCCGGATTGACCAACCAGATGATGATGATGAAATCATCGTACCTGTTCATCAATTCTCTTTGCACCCTAAATTTCTCCAAGAGTTCCTTATTTTATTTTCTGTTCTCATCGTGAGATGAGCCCCATTCTTCTGCATATCCACATTTTAAAGATCAGTTCACTTCTCCGTTGGTCATTGTCCAACTTTCTACATCATACGGTAGGGATGAGTATCCATAACATTTGACCACTCTCATATTTACTTGGCAAGTTACTTGTTTGGATGTCAATATGGCCCATGTTGGTGAAAACAGATTTGGCCTTGCAGTTCTCTTCTTGATTTCCTATTCGCATCTTCGCATCTGTAACTTCCTATATTTTATTTCCAAGGAAAGTGAAGTTCTTTACCTATTCTGATGTCTGATGGTTTTTTTTGGTATTTGTAGAGTCGATTTTGAGTTCATTTTACGAATTACACAGGGCAACAGACTAAATGCATATGTAATAAAAATAGCTTTTTAAAAACCAGTTTAAACATTCTACTCATCAATATGGAATGACAAATCACGAATTAGCTCTTTTTTCAAAGAAAACGGGGGAAAAAGAGGGTTCGGTGAGAAAAGATGAGCTAACCTGAAGTCCAAAATGTAAAGAGCGTGACTCCCCCAATACACGGATGCTCTTGACTAGCGATTGAATGAAAATATATGTAGCAGTTGTTGAAACAAGATTTTTATCTTGTCACCATTTACATTGTGGATTCTGTGAGTGCAGACGTGTAGGTCAAAATGCACAGTGAATGTGAAAACATCTCATATCGTTATTGCTATATTCACATACACATAGGAGGAGCTGAGACGCTAGTCCGACCAGGCACAACATACTCACCAAGACGTCCCATCAGGGACAGGTGTAACACACTAACCAAGACCACATCTGTCTTCCATGTAGCGTTTCCGGGAAACATTGTTTTTAAGACAATTTGACTACGAGATGTGGATTAACGTCATCCTCGTAGTAGTGAACGTTACGAAGATGAAGCCAAACATAGCACAACAACCTGAATGACGTCTCCCGCCGTTACCAGCACGCTCGAGATGTGAGGACAGCTTCTACAACCCACCACTTAACGCCCTTTTTCAAGCTGCACGAACGAGTAAACTTACCCACAGTGGGCCATCAATAACAACAACAACAACAACAACAACAACAACAACAACAACAACAACAACAACAACATACAAATAAGTTTATTATCACAAAAGCGACCCTTTACAACGATTAAGAGGAAAGCTTACAGCTTTTACTTTAGTAATAAGATAGTTGACCAAGACCAGTATAGAGCCCCACACGTATGCTTCTAATCATAAGTAACGAATCTGCGCTGCTTGTTGAACAGAAAAAGATGATCGATATGTTTTATAGTTCTATTGGTGAGCAGGGAACCCACAAATCTTCTTATTAATTGTTTCTGTTGCACGATTCCTCCAATTGGACAAGATTATTCTAAGAAGAAAATGCGGAAATGTGTCTATTCAAATATTCCCCCAGCTCTTCACCCAGTACCTCAAGGAAAAGGACTTCCTGTGCGGACTCAACCGATTCTTATATTCAGGAGAATAAAGACAAAAGTAAGGCATTGAAGGCATCCGTTACTTGTGAAATCATGTCATTGAAATGACACTTTCTGCATTCTCGTCTGGATTTCTTCCTGACAAATTCCGGTGGTGTCAGTGAAGAGCACGGGGGACAGTTTCGTTGAGACATTTCTACAGAAATGAGATGCAGCAACGCCAGTTAAATATTGTTGTAACTTTTGAAAAATGCTCTAGAAACCCATTACACGCAAGAAACAAAACGGCGTAGCTCTAAACGATTTCCTCTGTAATAATTATCAAAGTGCATGTATGTGAAAATGTGTTTAACATTAACAATTAATATTTAAAAAAATATATTTCATATCTGGATCGCGTTAAAAACGAGAGAGTTCTTTAAATTGTTAGGAAGGAGTTAGGCCATTAAAAAAAACCTATTGACTCTAGTAAAAACACGAAAAGGGACATGGTATGGACATATATCACGATCGGTGGGGCTGACCAAGACCATTCTGCAAGGCACTGTGCCCGGGAAGCGTGGGAGAAGGAGACCAAAAAAGAGATGGAAAGACAATATAAAAGAGTGGATGGGAAGGTCTATAGCTGAAACTAATAACCTGGCAAAAAATGGAGATGTATAGGGTGAACTGGTTAGACAAACTGCAATAACAGTGCCTCAACGACCTTCTACGTTACGGGACTGATGATGCTGATGATGATATATGTGAAAATGGGTTAAACATTTGGAATTAATATTTTTTTGAAAACTTACGCTCATCTGGTGTTTCAACGAACAAACAACATCATTATAACTTGATTTATCCTTGGATATACACACGTCAACATATGTTGTCTAGTATTATCCATGTTTCCGATTTCAGTGTTAATGCTCGACCCATATACATAACCTTTGATCTTTACTTGAATCTCCAATCATTATTTTTCATGTACATGTATCAAAACTGTGTCCTCCGATTTTCGGAGAATATTTATTGACACATCACTGATAATGAGTCATGCCATTTCCTTTATCTGTTGACCAATTTGTTTTGTGTAAATGTTAAAGAGACAAGTGGACAGTTAAAGAGACAAGTGGACTGTTAAAGAGACAAGTGGACTGTTAAAGAGACAAGTGGACTGTTAAAGAGACAAGTGGACTGTTAAAGAGACAAGTGGACTGTTAAAGAGACAAGTGGACAGTTAAAGAGACAAGTGGACTGTTAAAGAGACAAGTGGACAGTTAAAGAGACAAGTGGACTGTTAAAGAGACAAGTGGACTGTTAAAGAGACAAGTGGACAGTTAAAGAGACAAGTGGACAGTTAAAGAGACAAGTGGACTGTTAGAGAGACAAGTGGACAGTTAAAGAGACAAGTGGACAGTTAAAGAGACAAGTGGACAGTTAAAGAGACAAGTGGACAGTTAAAGAGACAAGTGGACAGTTAAAGAGACAAGTGGACTGTTAAAGAGACAAGTGGACAGTTAAAGAGACAAGTGGACAGTTAAAGAGACAAGTGGACAGTTAAAGAGACAAGTGGACAGTTAAAGAGACAAGTGGACAGTTAAAGAGACAAGTGGACAGTTAAAGAGACAAGTGGACAGAACGAATACATGTCGCAATCGTATTGTTACAGCCATACATTACGGGTAAACCTTCTAGATATGATAGTAACAGTTTGTTTCCCTTGCAGGTTATTGAGTATTTTTGTCTTTTCCATCCATATCTTTGTATCCCAGACATGTAATTCGGTTCTTATGCTGGATTCAGTCAAATGACAATTTAAAGCTATAAAGTACAAATTCATGCTTTTCTGTATAAAGTTGATCGTTTCGTCTTATATCTTACATTTATTCAGTTTAAATAAACGTATGAGACTTCAGCTTTTAAAAAATATAAATACTGATTGTACATTTTATAACTTATCGTAAGTTGGTATTTAATGGCACAGGGAATGATGAAGAAAATAGCGATGAAAGTGAGAAGGACATATTAAAGGATGAATCTAAAGTTGTATTTCTGACCTGAGACGGATATTATTAAATACCTATGCAGTCATTTCTTGATGCCGTCGAATCGTGATCAACACTGAAAACGAATAGAAGTTGTAGGAAGGCACGTATGGATACTGTTTTGAATTTCAAATACACTAAAATGGATAAGGAAGAAGATCTGTGAGAATATTACACAAAAACATGGTTAAGGAAGGAGATCTGTGAGCATATTACACAAAAACATGGTTAAGGAAGGAGATCTGTGAGCATATTACACAAAAACATGGTTAAGGAAGGAGATCTGTGAGCATATTACACAAAAACATGGTTAAGGAAGGAGATCTGTGAGCATATTACACAAAAACATGGTTAAGGAAGGAGATCTGTGAGCATATTACACAAAACCATGGATAAGGAAGGAGATCTCTAAGAAAGTTAAGATGATTAATGAGATCAGCTCAAGTTAGCATGATATCAAACATTTCAATATTATTTATCTGTAAAGAGAAACAGACAAAGAAGATATGTCGACAAGCAACGTCAAATGCGTGTTAACATTATTTGATTTCATAAGTAAAACAAACGAACATATATCATTCAAGAAAGGGAGCAATGTTGAAAATATATCAACAAAATAATTAACAAGAGAGAAAGACTGTCTCGATGAATCAATAAACACTTAGCCCATTAAGATAGCAGGGCTACCGTCGAAGAAACGTAAACAGAAAGTCTTCCATAGTCTTCTTTCCTCGGCTCTGCGAACAAATATTGAAAAATCATGTCCCGTCCATTCTTTGATGTTATCAACCCAGGACTTTTGTTGGCATCCTCACTTCCTTCCATCTTCAATTTTCACTGCCATATATCCTTTAAAATAGAGTCGTGTCTTTAATGATGTCTCAATTTACGTTAGGAGCGTATGAGCTGCAGTGGTCAGCAATCGACAGCTGAATGCTGGATAACAGGCTGCAGCATGGCAGACTGGCTAAGGAGAAGGGATCGAAGAGAGAATGCTAGCCCGGAACTACAAAAATGCTTGCTGAAGTCGGATGTGTTGGACCGAAAGGTGCAAATATCGCAGTCAAGCTGTAAACAACGACAAAACGCATTCCGTTCTCTGAATTACGTTCTGCTACTTAAGCCCTTTTAGGGTTTGGTAGCGGGAGATTGAGAACGAACGAAGCCAAGCCAAGCCAATTTACGTTACATGCCCGACTGTGTACTATTTTATTAAAGGCACGTCGCTGAAATCATAAATGGAGTGCGAACATAAATGAGTTAAAAGAGACACAAATCTGAATTTGTCTCTGCTAAAAGAGTTTGCAGAAAAGGGAGATAAAAACGAGTCCTGGTTGTCCAGCCTGTACAATTCCGCACGGCCACATGCCAGAGGAAGATGGTTATAGTTTCTGCCAACTAGGAAGATTCAAATCTGCTTACAGTTTAATTGACTCTTCTGGAATTCCACCTACGTCCACATTTAAAGGCTGATAAAAAATGTATCCAACTTAAGGGTTAAAAAAATAACCAACCTGTTTATTTCAAAACTGAATCCCATTCGAAATAATCCTCTTCTCAGCGGACACAGTTATCACAGGCTTGCTACCACTGCTGGAAGCATTTCTGGAAGTCATTTATTGGGATGTCCATCAAGCGGTTCGTCGGGATCAAGATGCCGAGCAGTGCATGAGCTGCAGTGTTCAGCGACACACACCTGACTGCTTGCGTCAGGGCCAGCGAACCAGAGCTGCCAAGACCCTTCTACACCTCCACGCGGTGATCCTGGACAACAGGCTGCAGCAGGGCAGACTGGCTAAGGAGAAGGTATGGAAGAGGGAATGCTAGCCCGGTACTCAAAAAATGTTTGCTGAAGTCGGATGTGTTGGGCCAAAAGGTGCAAATATCGCAGTCAAGCAGTAAACTACGACACAAAGCATTTTTTTCTCTGGACAACATTCTGCTACTTAAGCCTTTTCAGGGTTTGGTAGCGGGAGATTGAGAACGAAAGAAAGTTAAGCAAAGCCAAGAGCTTCGTCGCATTTGTCTTGATTTCGTTTATGTTTTGAAACCTCGTCCCTTTAAGTGGCACATTGCATACTGGAAAGAGTCAAAAGTCTAAGGGAGCCATGTCAGCTAAGTAAGGGGAGGACCGAAACGATTTAATGCCGTATTTCAGCACAAAATATGACAGTGCTTTTTTTATTTCAGGCTATGTCCCGAGTGGTCCGCCTGTGTCTTTGTATATGACAAGGACATGAAGAGTACCACTGTCACACAGAGCGTATTGTAAGTGGCGATAAACTGTGTGACATGGCATAACGTCGGCCATCATTAGTTGGTTTGTTAAGAGCAGCATAGATGCGCCTAACTGGCTACGTGTCTACTTTTCTCTAGTGTTTTAGTTTATCGCATTTTGTACCATCTGCAGCAACTCGGCTGATAAGTATTGCCACATCCACCTTCATTTCACTTAACTCACGTCTTTATACTGGCTTAGCCGCCAAAGACTGGTCTGTCGGACCAAAAGGTGCAAATATCGCAGTCAAGCTGTAAACTAGCGATACAATGCATTCCGTTCTCCGGACTACATCCTGCTACTTGTGAAACCCTGTTGAGGTTTTGGTAGCGGGGGATTGAGAACAAACGCAGGAGAAGAAGAAGATACTGGTTTAGAAGACTGTGCAGTTAGTAGACAACACGTTTCTTAGTTGCGTCACAAAGTGACCAGCGGATGATTGGAATGTTCAAGCCCCACCCCCCCTCCCAAGTCGCCCCTCAAGTCGCACCCCAGGTCGTCCCCCCACCCCAAGTCTCTCCCGCCAAAGTCACCCCGACAAGTCTCCCTCCAAGTCGCCCCCAAGTCGCACCCCCACAAGTCGCCCCCCGCAAGACACCCCCCAAGTCGCTCCTCCCAAACTCCCCCGCCGAAGTCGCCCCCCCCCCAAGTCCCTCCCCCAAAGTCGATCCCTCCAAGTCGCCCCTCCCAAAGTCGCCCCTCCAAGTCATCCCCCCCCCATACAAGCCACACACAAGTCGTCCCCCCCCCCCCCAAGTCGCTCCCCCCAAGTCGATCCCTCAAAGTCGCCCCCCCCCAAGTCGCACCCCCCCCAACTACCCCTCCCCAAAGTCACTTCCGCCCAAGTAGATCCATCAAAATCGCCCCTCCCCAAGTCGCCCCCACCCCCCAAGTCATCTCCCCCTACAAGCCCACACCCCTCCCCCCAAGTCACCCCCTGTCTTTTGTCTCCCCGTGCAGTCATGCTGGCGCTGGAGGGGGGTCTGTGTTAATGGATCTGGGGTCGGCGTTGACCATCACTTTCCTTATCATATGACCAGTCCAGATCAGGGTTGTTAGTTTCACTTCTTCTGTCCGGCCGCAGCACCCCTGCCTCTGTCTTTATCTCCTGTTGTTTACTTGTAAATTAGCTGACCCTATAGCAGTGCACTGCTGAGGATGCTGGAACGTGTTTTTCATAGATTGTCTGCATGATATCTCCACGAGAACGGTCTGTGTATAGAAGATGCTAGTAATATTGACGAAATGAGGATGATCGTTGGCTAGGTCTCAGTAGCTTACAGCAGTCAATGACGTAGATAACAAAAATTGGCATGAACGCATGACGTAGAGCGTTGCTCAGGATGCAATGTAACGAACGAAATAACTACCACACTGCGTAATAAACACAATGGTGGATTCTTATACAAGAATCGATTTCTAATATTCTCATTGATTGATGTTATATCATGAAAATATCGTGGGAACCCGTTAGAGAACTGACAACATGATGAAGGAACGATTTTGACTGCACTCCGCTATCAATAACAGGAAAAAAATATGTATTTGGTTCATGTAAATGAAACATGTCAAGAGTTTGGATTAGACATAAACATAAAGAAAACAAAAACTGTAATGCTTGGGAAAAGTGACAAGAAACCATGAATGCAGATACAAATAAACGATGAACTACTGGAACAGGTACCGAGTTTCTCCTATCTAGGCGATACAATTACGGAAGAAGGCAGCTATTAAATGGAAATCAGAAAGAGAATAGGTAGGGCCAAGATGGTATTCAGCAATATGCGGCACAAACGGACGTCCAAGCAGGTGAACCATACATTGAAAATGAGAATTTGGCAGGTGTTATGTATACTCATCAGTGCTTTATATCGCAGAAACTGCATGTGCAGTGAATAGCAAGTTGGAAAAAGTATTGAAGTCTTCGAAATATAGGGTACATAAAAGATTGTCCCATTTCTTGGAAAGTGAAGACAATAAATTTAGAGGTGGTATTACAAGAGTAGAGGGCGAAAAGAGAATTAATGACGGAAATCAGGGTTAGGTAGTAACGTTATTTCGGCAATATAATAAGATATACTACCCCCTTGTTGAAAACCGTACTTGAAAGTAGGGTGAAAGGCAGTCATTCAAGATGTAGACAATGTTATAAGTGGGTTAATAACATCAGGAGATGGACTGAATAAACTAGCACCATTACGGACAAAGAGATAGAGTACACTGATCCATTGCAGCCGAACTTCGATACAGAGATTGCACTTGAACTGAATTTAAGTGAAAAAACACAGCACAATGAAAGACATGGTGTATCCAAATATACTCCACCATTGGCGGCCAGCCGTAGATATGGCAATATGAATTCACATCAGCCGATGGAAGAAGATAGAATAACACAAACAACCGAACGAAAGGGTTAAGCAGCCTGTAAGGCGCTAGACCTGAAACCAACTATTCTTCTTCTTCTTCTTCTTCTTCTTCTTCTTCTTCTTCTTCTTCTTCTTCTTCTTCGTCTTCGTACGCTGTCAGACGTCAACCTGTATTTTTTCGAAAAAAGCAGCGGTCATCCTAAGGTTGTCGACACTGCCATAGAGCTTGTCTAGTGTTGCCACTGGTGATGGCCAAATGTGCTTTCTCTGATCCTCGTATGTCGGGCAGTTTTGCAGCAAATGTTCAGCTGTCATTTTCCCGGTTCCACACATGCATTCGTCAGTGCCACCTATCTTCAATTTATTGAATAGATGGTATCTCAACCTGTTGTGGCCTGTGTGGAGTCTGAAGACCCCGACATGCTCTCTTCTGTTCAACTGGTAATAGGCATCGTGTAGCATTTGTGTAGCCAGTATGTTCTGTTTCCCATTTGGTCATGTATCTGGCTCTAATAAGCCTTTTGGACTCTTCGTACGTCACACTAAGATCTGATTGTGGTAGTCTTGCACCTTCTTTTGCCAGTCTGTCTGCCTCTTTGTTGCCTTGGATGTTACAGTCGGATGGAACCCACTGTACCACTACTCTTTTTGGTGCGGACTGCTGGTATAGTTGACAGAGTACTGCTCTTAAATCATTAAGTTCAGTATTTTTCTGGCTTTTTAGTGCTGTGGCTACGGCCAGGGCATCTGTAAGCAGGACTATATGGCTTTCATTTCTTTTGCCTGTCACCATTTCTTCTACTGCAGCCCTCAGTACCTCTGCCTCCGCTCTGAAATTGATTGAGTATTTTCCAGTTGCCACTGACAGTGTTAATTTTTTAACATTTAAAACCAACTATTCGAGATTGATGTCCTGTCTACAATGTCAAATTTTTTTTTTCATACATAATTTGCGAATCCGATATAAAGGGGCGAGTTTTATTCTACACTTTCTTCAGCTATTATTGTCAGTGTGGCTATTTGGTCTGCATATGACTTATTTTTGTCTTAAGATTACCTGTTCGTCTCTCAGCTGTTTGTCTGTGGCCTCTTTTAATTTTTCCAGATAATTCTGCTCAAAACTTTCCCCGGTAATGATAATAACATTATTCGTCTATAATGTTTACCCTGTTGCAGAGCTCCCTTCTTAAGCAACTTGACTTAGTAGATGTCCTTCTGTCCTGCTAGTATTTCTTCTCCCTTCCCAAACTGTACAAAGTAATTTATACAATATCTCCGTTGAATTGTCAATGTCTGCTATGATTGTGTCTTCTGAGATACCTGGGCCAATGGTTTGACCGTCTCTGAGTAGCGTTACGGCATTCTTAATTTCTTCTTTGTTTGGTTTCTTGCAATTAACTTACAGATCCGTTTCTACCGACTGAATATTTGCGGCAAGTGTTCTGTCCATTTCTTCGTCTGCTAACTTTCATTGCTATTCATATTTTCTGTGTTATCTTTAATAAGGCTATTTATTTATGTGTCAATATTTTTCTGTCTTTTTCCCTGTGCTGTTGGACATACCTTTCATTTGAATTATTTTGCTGCACTGTCCTTCGCCTTTAATGTCAATTCATCAATATATTATCTCTTGTCACTTTCGATTCTTTTTCAGATTTCTTTCTTGGCTTCAGTGTAAATTTCCTGATCCTTATCTCTAGTATCTCTGGTTCTGCATCAATCCAAATCTGCCTTCTCCATTTGTTTTCCTTCATCTTTGTTGTAGTTTCAATTTTCCATGCCTTTGTGTTGGCGTTATCTTTTACTTAGAACGTCTCTGCATGACTTCGATATATATTTTGTATTTGTTGCGAGATGTCAACGTGTGCCTGGTCTACTGCTTGGAAAGGAAAGGAAGGACGGAAGTGAACTGACAACCCTACTTCACAGCAACATTGTGAGGCTTAGTTCAATGAAATCCCTAAAATTTCATCACTGCTAGCAGTGTATGCTATTTTAATCAATCAATCAATCAATCAATTAATCAATAAACCAATCAATCAATACACGTTGCTCCTTTCAGGGCAAAAGCCATTGACAACCATTCTTCACCACGTTTGATTTTGAGCTGCTGTTTCTGTTTCTCACCAATTAAGGTTCAGGAACTGAGGAAGTTTATTTTCCCAGTCTCTTCTCCTGTTGTTTCTTGGTCTACCTCTCTTCCTCTTCTCCTGTAGATTCCATGTCAGGGCCTGTCTGACCACGTTTAATGGTACTTTTCGTAGCGAGTATCCTTTCCAACCCCATTTCCATCGATATGTTGTTCCACTGGTTGTCGTACGAATGATTTTCTTTGGTCCAGATTTTTTTGGGGGGCTTTTTTTGGAAATACATTTGCCGCTCTGTATGCTACTCGTGGAGGCACGCATCGTTACACCCCAGACTCTAACCATTTAATTGACATCAGGACGTATTAACTAGTGCTTTGATGCATGTGTGCGTCTGCATGTACCTATAGTTAGATAGTTAGAGCGATCTCAGTGGTCAACTCCAATCAAAATGCAATGGAAGGTCCGCATCCTGAGGGCGCGTGTTAGAGTTGTTTAAGAGTGCGTGTGTGTGAATTTGTAAAGCGTGTTATTGAAATGATATAGTATTATCTTTTTCCTAAACTCGTATAGCATATCAATCTTTACTTTATGCTGTTATTACACAATAGTATGATCAATCTACCAGGGCGTCGAATGACTATGTCCACGTCTGATAGCCGCAACCCAGGTGACCTGCAGTTCTGTTGAGGAGGTGGCCATCTGTTTTCGCCAGGTATTACGAGGGCTGCCCCGAGGACGTCTTCAGGATGAGCACGGCTTTTTCCCGTAACTGGCCCCCAAAGCCGGCCGATCATCTCGTGGGCTGGGACTTCTCGGGAAAGACGAACAACATGACCGAAAGAGAGACGACGGCGTTCAATCCTTCAGACAATTCCTGCAAGTTGAGTACGTCGAACTACTTCTCTGTTGGAAATCATGTCACGCCAGACGATTCCGGGAATCCGCCTCTGGTTGCGTACGTGGAAGGCCTCAATACGCTGCCGGTCCTGCTGTAGTAGTGTCCAGGACTCGGAACCGTACAGGAGAAGGGGAACGACGCAGGAGAAGTAAATACGAATCCTGGTCTCCAGGGAGAGCCTTCGCTGGGAACAGACTCTGCAGAGCGAGTGCATGGATGAAACCGCTATGTCCATCTTTCTTCGGGTGATGTCGTGACTGCTGCGTGCGTCAGAGGGCTCCCTGCTAACAAGGTACGCATACTTTGTTTTATTCTGTTGTTCTCAGCGGATCTACATTTATTACCAGATTTGGTAAATTAAAACGAACAATTTGCCGGAGACATCAGAAACACACCAGATTCAAAACTAGCATTTATCGGTTTTAAAGGAGTAAAAGGACAGTTGTTTATATACATCTTCATCGCCGACAGTTGTTTATATACATCTTCATCGCCGACAGTTGTTTATATACATCTTCATCGCCGACAGTTGTTTATATACATCTTCATCGCCGACAGTTGTTTATATACATCTTCATCGCCGACAGTTGTTTATATACATCTTCATCGCCGACAGTTGTTTATATACATCTTCATCGCCGACAGTTGTTTATATACATCTTCATCGCCGACAGTTGTTTATATACATCTTCATCGCCGACAGTTGTTTATATACATCTTCATCGCCGACAGTTGTTTATATACATCTTCATCGCCGACAGTTGTTTATATACATCTTCATCGCCGACAGTTGTTTATATACATCTTCATCGCCGACAGTTGTTTATATACATCTTCATCGTCGACAGTTGTTTATATACATCTTCATCGCCGACAGTTGTTTATATACATCTTCATCGCCGACAGTTGTTTATATACATCTTCATCGCCGACAGTTGTTTATATACATCTTCATCGCCGACAGTTGTTTATATACATCTTCATCGCCGACAGTTGTTTATATACATCTTCATCGCCGACAGTTGTTTATATACATCTTCATCGCCGACAGTTGTTTATATACATCTTCATCGCCGACAGTTGTTTATATACATCTTCATCGCCGACAGTTGTTTATATACATCTTCATCGCCGACAGTTGTTTATATACATCTTCATCGCCGACAGTTGTTTATATACATCTTCATCGCCGACAGTTGTTTATATACATCTTCGTCGCAATTCTTGTTCCTGTCTTTCGCTATTTAAATAAGGTGTGCACGTTCAGCCTTGTAGCTGAACCATCATGCAGAGTCTTTGAGTCAAAACACATAGCACGCCTTTGCGCTGCTTATTTCCGTAACAATATACTATTAACAATCGTGGCGCTGCACGTTATGTAGTGACACGGCTGGTGGAGGAACAAACGGTTTGTTGTATTTTCATCCAGATCTGGCAAAGATGGCGCCATAACTGGCTGCGAGTCTACATTTCTCTACTGTTTTGGATCATTATGGATGCCGCCAGACCACGGATTTGCCTGGAATTCACACTAGTCGACGACTTACACTTGTGTTCACAGAAACGTGGTGCTGTTTTTCCGTCTGGACTTGTTATTTCGTTCTTTTTTGTGTGATTTCTTCCATCCGTTTATCCTGGTCTGGACGCCGGCTGAATGGCACTACGCTTATACATGTGTCGTATTTCACGGGTTAGTTCTGCCGGTTCACCTTCACGAATTTGGCGTGTGGGAATTTTAGATGCTACTATGATGAGCTGAATACAGATGGGGAGAGATGCCAGACCCACCCACACGCTGAGTGTTGTCCATACGACCTCTTGTGGTTATCGAAAAGGCACGACAAACTGCGTTAGATGCCATCCCACCTTTCTACCCTGCGGGTTACATGTTTACGGAAAGGCTTCGGTGGTAACCCTGAGGCAAAATCTGCATCCTATGCTATCTCCAGTAGGCTCGATGAATGTCTTGCCACTGGCAAAAGGTAGCTTAGGCTTTGTGAGTGACGTTGACAAAAGGCGCAGTTTCTTCCTCACTTTAATCCAAATCACCGCGCGTCACCCATTTCAGCGGACACAGCAAGAGATACGACTGTCCCCACGGCTGAGCAATGAGAGTGGTCTTCATCACTTGTGATGGACAACTATTAATTAAATGGGCCTAGAGGTCCACACGATGTGAACGACACGACGTATATCTAAAGTATGCACACGAAACGGCGGGTGTTTTTAAACAGATAGCCCACGACACGGACTCAACACATCTTGTGTGCTGTGGTGCTAGACGTGCCGCTCGTCCCTTGTTATTGTTGTATGAATGCCCACAATGAGTAAGTTTAATCTTTGTGTGCGCCCCAACACCTAACCGTAGAAGAGGAGCGACTAAGTAAGTAAGTGCGCCCTGACAAGGGCCTTAAGTGGCGGCGGGTTGTAGTAGCTTTCCTCACAGCCAGAGCGTGCTGATGAAGGTGGACCTGGGTCTTCCAGACGAGTGTGCTATGCTTGTCTTGAATTGCGTGTTGCTAACTACCACGGATATCACACGCAGGCAATGTACGTAACTGGTACAATACAACGGAAACCAGACGATTTGTACTATACCAATCACAGCACATAACAGGTACAACACAACGGAAACTAAGCTACTGACACTATACCATCTACACCACATAAATGGTACAACACAACGGAAACTAAGCGACTGGCACTATACCATCCAGACCACATAACCGGTACAAAAAAACGGAAACTGAGCGACTGGCACTGTACCATCTACACAACATAATTGGTACTTCTTCTTCTTCTTCTTCATCGTACGCAGTCAGACAGTAACCATTATTTTTTCGAAAAAAGCGGCGGTCATCCTGAGGTTGTGGACACTGCCATAGAGATTGTCTTGTGGTTCCACTGGTGATGGCCACATCTGCTCTCTCTGATCCTCGGGCAGTTCTGCAGCAGATGCTCAGCGGTCATTTTCTCGGTACCACACGGGCATTCGTCGGTACCACCTATCTTCAATTTGTTGAATAGGTGGTACCTCAGTCTATTGTGGCCAGTGCGAAGTCTGAAGACAACGACCTGCTCTCTTCTGTTCAACCGGTAATAGGCATCGTTTTTGGTGTAGCCGGTATGTTCAGTTTCCCATTTGGTCATGTATCTGGCATTAATAAGCCGTTTTAACTCTTCCTACGTCATACTAGTATCTGTTTGTGGTAGTCTTGCACCTTCTTTTGCCATTCTGTCTGCCTCCTCGTTGCCTTGGATGTTGCAGTGTGATGGGACCCACTGTACCACTACCCGTTTTGGTGCGGACTGCTGGCATAGTTGACAGAGTACTGCTCTTAAGTCATTAAGCTCAGTGTTTTTCTAGCTTTTTAGCGCTGTGACTACGGCCAGAGCATCTGTAAACAGGACTGTATGGCTTTCATTTTCTTTATGTGTCACCATTTCTTCCACTGCCGCCCTCAGTGCCTCTGCCTCCGCTCTGAAATTGCTTGTGTACTTACCAGTAGCGAATGACAGTGTTATTTGTCTGCCATTTGGTAGGTTCAGGAATGCTCCTGCCCCTCCATTCTATGTAGTGTTTGTTACAGAACCGTCGGTGTATGCATGGGTCCAGTCCATGCTTGGGTAGTTTTTCGATATAAAGCTTAGGGTAGTATCTCTCCTTTCTTTTTCAGTCTGGCAGTTTTTGTTTCCAATACCTGGTATATTTTCTACCACCTCTGGAAATATATCCTGCCTCCAGGTAGGTTTTCGTACAGTAGTGATGGGCTTTGGTGTTGTTAGTGCGTTTATGGGATCTTCGTGCATCTTTGCTTTGGCTATTTCTGCAAAGTTTCTCCGCTTTAGTTTCCCATTTCCTAAATTGTTTAGTTTCTGGTGCATTGGATGGTCAGTCAGTCTTCAGAGTTTCTCTAACTGCAGCTGGGCTCTGCAGTCTCTTATATCGGTCATGGATTGCAGTTTTGTAATCTTTTCAAGTTCTACAATTGGCGTTGACTTCATGCCTCCTGTTATAACTCTCATGGCTTGGTTTTGAAGTTTGCTAACTTTATCGAAGTTCGCCTTTGCTGCTGTTGTCCATGCTGCAATGCCATACTCGATCCTGGGCTCACTCTTCCAGTGTACAGTTTCTTTAGTATGCTTTCGTCTGCTCCCCAGCTTGTGCCAGCAATTTCCACATGATTGCCATTCTTTCTCTGGCTCTCATTCGGTTTCTCTCGATCTGACTTGTCCATGTCATGCGCCGATCGACTGTGACTCCCAGATAGTTTGGGTTGTCGTTTGACTGCAGGAATTTGCCATTTAGAATACATTTGGTATTTTGGGGTTTGATTGAAAGCGAGAATATTGTACATGTGGTTTTTCTCCTCGTTTATTTTGACCAGCCATGAGTTCGCCTACTCTTCCAGCGATGTTACGGCCTGCTGCATCCGATCTCTTGCTATGGTGAGATTCTATTCAGAGGTCCACATAGCTAGATCGTTTGCAAACATTGAGCTATGGACTCTTCTTGGTATATTCTCTGTAATGTCGTTTATGTACACCAGGAAGAGTGTGGGTGACAGTACTCCCCTTTGGGGTACTCCCTGCTCGAGTGTCACCTTTTTGCTCATCTGCCCTTGTACTTGGACTCTGGCCGTTCTTTTTGGAGGTAGTGGTTGATCCACTTGTACATTCTCCCATAAACTTCACTTCTCCTTAGCTTGACTCTAAGTCCATCTTTCCAGACATAACTGGTACAACACAACGGAAACTAAGCGACTGGCATTGTACCATCTGCACCACATAACTGATACAACACAACGGAAACCAGACGGCTGGTGCTATACCAACCACACCACATAACTGGTACAAGACGACGGAAACTAAGTGACTGGCACTGTACCATCTACACCACATAACTGGTAATGTAATGTAAATAGCATTGTCCTTTGCAGAACGTCGCTACTTACAACAACCATATTTGTCTGTTGTACGTTTCTTGGCGAGATAGCAGTGCCGTGGGTTGCCATTTCTTTCCGCATGTGGAAGAGCAATCTCACTGAGAAGAAAGATTGTGTTTGCCAAACTGGACACGCCATAATTCGAACCTGGTGCGCTGGGATTGTAAAATGGACGGTTTACCCCTAGGTCACTCTGTCTCACATTACCTAGTACTACACAACGGAAACGACACGTTATTTAAGGCACAAATTGCCCAATATCAAATACTGCCTTAAGGGATCAAGCGTTAAAGACGTTATTCTTTTAAGATATTTCCGAGGTGACACATTCTTTTCCTAGCCGCTTCGTCTTCCATAATTGATTATCAGATACCAATTTTCACCTGTGAATAGTGTTAGGTGCCGAGACCGGAGAGCAAACCCAATCCATTTGTCATGACAGACAACCATTTTAAGCGCTACACTACATGCATGATGGGTAAAGGTAAAAGCAGGCACTGCTGTCGAGGATGAAAAGCTAGGAAATATAACTATTTCATCACTCATCTATCTATGACGTGGTACGGCCATTTCGTTTCCTCGCTGACTTCTTCTCCATAACAACAACCCAGGTTCCTATTTACAGCTGGGTCGACTCGAACATGTGTTGAAAACGGGGATTGAACCCAAAAACCACTGTAAATTTACTGTGACAAACAAACCTTCTACCACTCAGACACTCAGACGTACTCCATGACAACCGGCTATTTTATATATTGCCATTTGCTCCCTTCCGCTGCTTCCCCGTGAGTTATTGGGAAAACTCAATCGTACTCTGTCTTGGGGTCATGATTAGTCTGCTTGTCACGTACTTGGACCCATTCTCATGTGTTCAATCGCTCGTAGTCTTCAACAGGTCCCGCGATCTTCTGCTCCAATACTTCAGACAAGCGGAGTAGTTTCGTTTAGTTGTTTTATTGCTGAGAGTTTGATCACTTTACTCTGTACCGCTCTTTGCCATTTCGGAATTATTCATCTTCATTATTTGCTCTTTCATCTTGTCAGACGATAGTGAGTTGATCTCTGGAAAAGGGATGCAACTACAGTTCATGAGGATAATAAATACATGAAAAAGGAGATATTATTTGTGGGGAAGGCGGTCAGCACTATCCCTGCCCAAGGGATTAATGCCACCTTGCAATGGATTCCTGGACATATCAGGCTACCAGGAAATGATATGGCTGATAGATTGACAAAAAAAAAGAGCCTTCAAACAACAATTGGATATACCCTGCACAAACCACACAGTAAAATCGATTATTAATTCAATACCTAGGAAATCTAGAAGAATAGGTGGGCGACGGGAACAACAGGTCGCAGTATATTTAGCAAAATGTCACAGCCAAAAAGTAATGATAACATACATAAATAACATATCAGAGATCAAAGTCTCATCTTTCAGTTCCGAATAGGACACACCAGAGTCAATATCCACTTGAACCGCATCAATTCTCAGCATCTGCCCATGTGCAGACATTGCTCTCACATTGATGAAACCGTTAGACACCTACTCAGTGATTGCGGACATGAGAACAAGATTCTTATATGCACTGCCGACAATTGTCAACTCACATTACGAAGCAGTTAAACAACTGTAGAAGACCTGTACCTATATAACAATGGAATTGGGCTGTCAAGAACAGGATTGCTCATCAGCTATGAGATGACAACAGCAACAACAACAACGATAACGAATGTTACTCCGAGCAGAGAAGCGCCTCACACAGTGTGTGCAAGGAAAATTAGATCGGTGTTATGTAATGTTGTAAATATATGAGGGGTTACAATACAACTGAGTATCAGTAATGACTGATAAATACGCTAGGTTAATAAGCAATTTTGTATGAGAACATATCAGTACGTGAACCAATATTTCAATCTAAATTGTCGTTTATCGTTTATCAAGGACTGATCAAACGCTTTTTTTCACCAGTTTTTCATGATGAGGTTGCTAGTCCCAAGCACAGCTCTCTTTGGTTACCTTTTATGACGTGGGAGAAGATGCAAGGGTTCCCTATTCTTTCCTCTTTAGTTAGTGTCCCCTGGATCCATTCATGGACCGGGCGACTCATCCTAGCAAAAGTAAATATGTGTTTGTGGACAATTATACATTATTTGTTCTATTTCTGTTTTGATTCATTCATCTGCCTTTCCGGTAGAAGTTTATTATTCTTCCTCTTCTTCTTCTTCTTCTTCTTCTTCTTTTTCTTCTTCTTCTTCTTCTTCTTCTTCTTCTTTGGCATTCGTTCTAAAAATGACGATATGACGTTATGTTAAAGCTTTCAACGAAGCTACGTTTTCTGCTCCTTTTGGGCGTCACACCGGGTTTCAGCATGGCATATTTGAGACCAGGTTATGCAGGGTGTGACCTATAGTTGTGTTCCCTTATAAGTATCCTGTATAAGGGTATTTTCAGGGACAGTTTATAGCAATGGTTTTATATAGTGAAGGTGCTGGGTTCGATTTCCATCACAGTACCGGCCGTTACCCCGGGGAAGCAAACCCTTAGAAAATGCAGGAGGAAGCAGACCCTTACATAAAATGCATACGGAAGTCGGATGCACTTGGCCGACAGGCTCAAAATAAAAACCCCAGTGCAACGCACACCGCCTTGGCTATTAGAGTAATAAGGTGAACGCAAAAAAAAACAAAAACAAATTATAGTGAGAATGTTTACCACATGGACAACCCTCGTTAGTCACATTAACCTAGCTTTGAAGGTTACAACTCACTTATTCTTTTCAAAGCAGGTACTGGAACAAGATGCTGCTCAGTGCATGAGTTGCAGTGGTAAGCGAACTAGAGCTGCCAAGACCCTTCTACACTTCACACGCGTAATCCTATTTAACAGGCTGGAACAGAGAGAATGAATCGAAGAGGGAAGGCTGACACGGTACTCAAAAATGTCTGCTGAAGTCGGATTTGGCGGACCGAAAAGTGCAAATATCGCTGTCAAGCTGTGAACCGGACAACATCCTGCTACTAGCAGAGCCCTTTTCAGGACTTGGTAGCGGGAGAAGGAGAGCACACGAAGAAGAAGAAACCAGGTACCACTCGAGTGATATTTTTATATACTATTTAGGAGAGGAAGACGAACGTCTGGTCAGAGGTCAGGCACAACATATTGATCAGACATGTTAGTCAGGGTCAGGCACAACATACCGTTCAGACTTGTTAGTCAGGGTCAGACACAACATACTGATCAGACATGTTAGTCAGGTTCAGGCACAACATACTGATCAGACATGTTAGTCAGGTTCAGGCACAACATACTGATCAGACATGTTAGTCAGGTTCAGGCACAACATACTGATCAGACATGTTAGTCAGGTTCAGGCACAACATACTGATCAGACATGTTAGTCAGGGGCCAGGCACAACATATTGATCAGACTTGTTAGTCAGGGTCAGGCACAACATACTGATCAGACTTGTTAGTCAGGGTCAGGCAAAATATACTGCCCATGACTCCCACATCCACTTCCTCGTAGTCCTCTTTTAAAACGGGCTGTTTTATGGCAGCCTGACCAACGTGGTAGACATCGACGGGATCCCTGCAGTAGTGAGCGACACGCAGATGAAGAGAATCATAGCAAAACAGCTTGGAGGACCCCGGTCCACCTACATCAGCACACGCGTGGTATGTGGTAACAGATACTGTAGCGCGCCATTTAACGTCATTTTCAGTGCCTACCAAAGAGTCGTCTTCTTACTCATTGTGGGCATTCGACATTAATCAATTTATCAATATACAATTTAATATTGATCGTGTCAACCGAACATCGGAGCATCGAAGTTGATAGTTCTTAACTTAACTCACATATACATCACTGCCAAGCACTCGCACAACACAAATACACATCATTTCAAGACTCAATCTCGCTTTGAGAACGCGTTTCAAGACATATAACCTGATATCCTTAATTCAATATTTGGTTTGGTTATTGCGCCGTCCTCTGGGGGTTCCCCAAGTCCCACAACTCTGTACGTCTGCTGTTCTGTAACCGAATGCCCGGTCGCGGTAATCTTGTGTCAATATTTTTCAATTGCGGGATGTAATCGGTGTGTTTAGACACTGGCGGTTCCACAACGGAGTTGCAGATATGGCTACATCACGGTTCCACATTATTGAGAAAGAAAAACATGCTATATATCCGATTTCTGATTAAGCAACACACAATATCATTATGACCAGTTCAATAACTTCAGTTGTTTATGAGCTTTTCTCTTTTCTAATATGAAATATTTCTACTTGTCAATTCTCATCTTCATCATCTGGTTCATCAGTCCTAAGAGACTGGTTGTAAGGTTGTCTGAGCATATCTCTCCATTGGACTCTATGCCCTGGTTGACCAGTCCTAACACTATATGTAAGGTTGTTTGAAATGTCTCTCCATTTGACCCTATCCTCTTATTGAAATTTCTAAGACTGGTTATAATGTTGTCTGAGCATGTCTCTCCATTTGACCCTATCGTCTGGTTGGTCAGTCCTAAGAAGGGCTGTAAGGTTGTCTAAGGATGTCTCAGCATGTCTCTCCATTTGACCCTATCGTCTGGTTGGTCAGTCCAAAGACGCGTTGTAAGGTTAGCTGAGCATGTCTCTTCAGTTGACCCTATCGTCTGGTTGGTCAGTCCAAAGACGCGTTGTAAGGTTAGCTGAGCATGTCTCTTCAGTTGACAATATCATCTTTCTTCATAAGTCTGAACTTTAATGCCTGTACATGCCTGAGATGAAAATGTGAATCTTGGTCGTCACATTCCTCTTTTCCTCTGAATCTCGCGCTCCAGAATGTCCCGTAGAATACTTTCATATCTCATATTGTGTCCCATGTAGAATACTTTCATATCTCATATTGTGTCCCATGTAGAATACTTTCATATCTCATATTGTGTCCCATGTAGAATACTTTCATATCTCATATTGTGTCCCATGTAGAATACTTTCATATCTCATATGTTGTCCCATGTAGAATACTTTCATATCTCATATTGTGTCCCATGTAGAATACTTTCATATCTCATATTGTGTCCCATGTAGAATACTTTCATATCTCATATTGTGTCCCATGTAGAATACTTTCATATCTCATATTGTGTCCCATGTAGAATACTTTCATATCTCATATTGTGTCCCATGTAGAATACTTTCATATCTCATATTGTGTCCCATGTAGAATACTTTCATATCTCATATTGTGTCCCATGTAGAATACTTTCATATCTCATATTGTGTCCCATGTAGAATACTTTCATATCTCATATTGTGTCCCATGTAGAATACTTTCATATCTCATATTGTGTCCCATGTAGAATACTTTCATATCTCATATTGTGTCCCAGTCAACTCAATCTTCGTTGTTTTGCATAATTGCTAATATTTGTTTGCATGCGTTTATTCGGTGAGGACACTGTCAATGGCTCGTGGATCTGTCGAACACTCCATCCATTCTACGGTAGCACTACATTTAAAATTCAAACAAGTATTTTTCATCATTCTGTGCTAGAGTCCGTGTTTCGACCTCACACAGTGAAATTGGCCATATCTGAATAGTGATTATTCATTTCCTCATTTCAATCCTGATATTATTTTATATTAGCAATTTCTTTTTTTTTCTAAAGTCAATTTTGTCGATGCAATTCTAGTCTTAATTTCTGTCTCCTTGCTGGCATCTTCTGTGATGATTTTCCCTAAATATTTAAACCTCTGTACTTGTTATATTACTTCTTTATTGATGATTATATTCATTCATGTTGCTTGCCAATTGCCGTATTCTTTTACTTTGGTTCATTCCCCAGTTGAGGCAGTAATATTTTTCAAACCGCAACGGCGCCCGGGTCGACCCAGCCTTAAATGGGTACCGGTTCAGTCCGGGAAGTAAAAGCGACGAGGGAGAGGAGATGGCTACCACCCTCATATATGCGAACCTTTGAAATGTGAGCTCGCTAACACCTCACACCCCTACGACAGTAATACTATTCGTTACTTTACTTTTTTTCTCTACAATGTGTTTATTTTCTTGCAAACCCATTAACTGTGCTCTTAATCTATTAAAGCAGATATGCTACTGATCTTCCCACTATGGCTTAATCATCGGTAAATCTGATGGCATTAACGTTCATACCATCGACTTGGACATCGCTGTTATTACAACCCCGAAAAACGTTTTTGATCATCATCTCAGAATGTACGTTATAGAGACTCCCGTTGTACGCGGTTCTGTTTATTGAAGGATATGTCCTATCTGATGAGTTGTTGCTGTTCTATGCTATTCCTTCTGTCCTTTTGCGGCACTTTTCTTTCTGCGTGGTACTTTGGCCATTTTTATATTTTGATGAACATTGAAGCCGGGGTCTTCCTGATCGATCACCACTATAGAGATCATGATGTCGACTCCTACTTCATTTGTTAGGATGCTGTAAAATAACCTGTTCCCATATGAACGACAGACCGCAATATACTCTATAGTGTCGGCTGCGCACATATACCAACGAAACTATTGAGCACCATCTTTTTCATTGTCCGGCACTTGCCGCAGTTAGGGAAGAGCTTTGCCCTCCAGACAAAGGGAACAAAACAACAGCTCACGAACACTTGCAGATACCACTATATGGCATTGGGCCAAAGGGCAGGGGGCAAGAGACTGTTGGATTAACAACCGATCAACCAAGTGCCCGATGTGGATAAGATGAGATTTCCAATTAACCCCAACGTTTGCCTTCACAACCTGCGTGATAAGAAGTCAGGAAGGGACGTCTGTGGTTGAAAGGCAAAGCCCTGTTTGAGCAAAGTGAACTATATCTGATAACAACCTCAAGTTCGAGAATAATTATTGAGACAGTGACCAGCTCTGCCCTTGCTCTCCGAGACCTTCTTTGTAAAAGTAGCCATCGTGATTCTGAACCCCTTTGCACCGACAATATAAAATGGTATGTGGGAACAACAGAGTAGACATTCCCTTTCCACAATGGCTAATGTTGGTCTAATAATAGTTATCAATCGCAAGAGAAGATGGCGTAGCGGTAGATATATGTCGTCATGTGATCCTGAGATATATATATCTATTATATATATTAATCTGTTCTCCACGCTCTGCTGCAGATTATATATGCTGGAGAATCTTGCCCTGGTCATGTGCGTTACCCTCTTTTGGTCCAGAGCCATTTGATAATCACGCCTATGAGCTATTTGGCCATTACGCTTATGAGCCATTTGACCATCACGCTTATGAGCCATTTGACCATCACGCTTATGAGCCATTTGACCATCACGCGTTTGAGCCATTTGACCATCAAGCTTATGAGCCATTTGACCATCACGCTTAGGAGCCATTTGGCCATCACGCTTATGAGCCATTTGACCATCATGCATATGAGCCATTTGATGATCACGCTTATGAGCCATTTGACCATCACGCGTTTGCGGCTCTTCTGCATCAATTGCATACTCAATCGGCTCTTGGGTCATCCAGCCTTTCTGACCCTAGGACTAAATCCACATGCAGGTCATGTGTTTTTGAGAAAATCCATCCATTGGAACATTCATCCATGTGCGATCCTTAGGTCACATAACTAATCAGCCATTGTACTATGCAACATAGTTATTTGACCATTGTAATGATCCAAAGCTGTGAGATGCGCTGTTTGGGGGAGTGCAGCCGTAAGGCAATCCGTGACCGAATTCGCAACACCACGCAAAGGCAGACAGTAAGAACAACCCCAGTTAGTGTCTACAGTGACTCTCAACAAATTATGTGGCTTGGTCATATAGTCAGACTACATTATAACCAACCTGCATCAAGATCATATCATATGCAGGTGTCCAGTTCATGAGAAAATGGCAGACAGCGACGTCAATGGTTCTTAGTTCTCTCTGACACTCTCAAGAAGTTACACCTAATGACAGAACAAGCCTCCCACTTGGCAATAACAAGAAATCTACTCACCCCAGCTCTCCGTATGGCAAGAACAGTAGGCATGACGAAGGAGAGGAAGTAATCTCGTAGGTCATTCAGCATATGCAGACCTGATACATCTAATATATTATCACACAATCCCTTAAACCACAGGCTCCCAAACTGTGTGTTGTGGCACTCTGTGATGCCTTGACTGTTTTACAGGGGTGTCGCGAAACATTATAATACATTTTTTATCATATGAGCGCTGCAAATGTTAAGCAGGCGTATTTTCTGACATAGGGAGCCATGTAAGGATTCTGGTACACTAAGGGCTTCGTAGATGGAAAACATTTGGGGACCACTGCTTAGACAATTCAACTTACGTACCGTTTGTACATGGAGCTGATGAGCCCTTTGCCCTTACTGACTAATAATCATTTGACAACCGAGCTTATGACCCATTTAACCATTGCGTTTATGCGCAATTACACCATTGGGTTTATGCGCCATTTGACCATTGAGTTTATGCGCCATTTGATCACCTAGCTTATCAGCCATTTGACCACTGAGCTTATGAGCCATTTGACAGAAGACTTTATGAGCCATTTGATCACCTAACTTATGAGCCATTTGACAGTCGACCGTTTGAGCCATTTGACAATCGAGCTTATGAGCCATTTGACAATTGAGCTTATGAACCATTTGACAGTCGACCTTATGAACCATTTGACAGTCGACCTTATGAACTATTTGACAGTCGACCTTATGAGCCATTTGACAGTCGACCTTATGAGCCATTTGACAGTCGATCTTATGAGCAATTTGACAGTCGACCTTTTGAACCATTTGACAGTCGACCTTATGAGCCATTTGACAGTCAACCTTATGAGCCATTTGACAGTCGACCTTATGAGCCATTTGACAGTCAACCTTATGAGCCATTTGACAGTCGACCTTATGAACCATTTGACAGTCGACCTTATGAGCCATTTGACCATTTAGCTAATGCTCTATTTGACAGTCGAGCTTATGAGTCATTTGACAGTCGAGCTTTATGAGCCATTTGACAGTCGACATTATGTACCATTTGACAGTCGACCTTATGAACCATTTGACAGTCGAGCTTTATGAGCCATTTTTATGTTATACATAATCATCTTTCTCGTAAACTTAAAAGATTATAGGAGCATCACATCTTACTACTGACTCATAAACCACTTATCGCCACTTGTATCTGTCCAATGCCATAGCCTTGTTATCTTTCATGGTTTTGTCAGTCCCCTAACGAACATCACCTGTCCAGCGCCTCTTTGGGCGATCAATTTTAACCTTGGCAGGGATTATGCTTTTGAGTATCTTGTTTAATAGCCCACTCGTTCGTTCTGGAGCTCGCGTGTTTTCCCCCTGATATGAGATCTTGATAAGGCCCGACAGACTGTGTTATTGTGTTGGGAACGTTGACGTCTCTGACATGGCCCTTTATATTATTTCAAGTATCCGTCTGAAGCTTTTAATCTCCATCGCCTTGATATTTAGCTCTATTCAGTTTCTATCGTCCATGTCTCACTCGCTAGAGGTACAAAGAGATTATTAGTGTTTGCGTTAGTTTGAGCTGAGATTTCTTCTTCTTCTTCTTCGTACGCTGTCAGACGTCAACCTGTATTTTTTCGAAAAAAGCAGCGGTCATCCTGAGGCTGTCAACACTGCCATAGAGCTTGTCTAGTGTCGCCACTGATGATGGCCACATATGCTTTCTCTGGTCTTGTTTGTCGGGCAGTTTTGCAGCAAATGTTCAGCGGTCATTTTCCCAGTTCCGCACGTGCATTCGTCAGTGCCACCTATCTTTAATGTATTGAATAGGTGGTACCTCAGTCTATTGTGGCCTGTGCTAAGTCTGAAGACCACGACCTGCTCGCTTCTGTTCAACTGGTAATAGGCATCGTTTTTTTGTGTGGCCAGTATGTTCTGTTTCCCATTTGGTCATGTATCTAGCTCTAATAAGCCTTTTTGACTCTTCGTATGTCACACTAGTATCTGGTTGTGGTAGTCTTGCACCTTCTTTTGCTAGTCTGTCTGCCTCCTCGTTGCCTTGGATGTTACAGTGGGATGGAACCCACTGTACCACTACTCTTTTTGGTGCGGACTGCTGGCATAGTTGACAGAGTACTGCTCTTAAATCATTAAGTTCAGTATTTTTCTGGCTTTTTAGTGCTGAGCTGAGATTTAAGAAAGATATTTTTGTCTTCCCACAATGGTATCAATGATGGGAGAATCATTATTGCTTGTGCACACCTTATTCTTTGCTCGGTCTTGGTCTACCTGGTCTCCTCTACCCAAATTACAGACTCCATATATTTGAATAGTGTATTAGTCTCTATCTGTTTGTCGTCTATATTGATGATGTTATTGAATGCATTTTTGCTGCTCATCATTCGTTGTGTCGTTTTGGGGATTATTTCCTTGTTGTATTTCCTCAATGCTGTAAGAAGCATCGTAATAGAGATGATAAAAAAAAGTAGCCTACCTGAAACTAAAAAAATACATAGAAGAAATTAAGACAAATGAGACGAAGCGTCTTATGGAGATCCCAAAAATTGACTTCCAGAAATGCTTTCAGCAGTGGAAGAACTGACGGGAATAGTGTGTACAATCAGAAGACACTTATTTTGAATCGGAGGTATAGGTTTACATCTATATAGGTAACCTGTTGTACCCCTCCCCCTCCTCCCCAACTTAAGGTAGGGACATATGATTATCCTTCGTTCTTAGCCTTGGCCATGGAGCTTACGAGACAATTGACCATCATGCGCACAAGCCAATTCAGAGTCTTACTGTGGTTGATCTCCAGACTCCTGCCCTCGCAAAAAAAAAACCAGAAAGCTCGACCACTTCTTACTCCTACATATATAAACCTTACTTAACGATAGCAGCTTGTTCCTGTAAGAGAATCATTAACTGGAAATAAAAATGTGTTTAGCGCGTATTGATTTTACATGTAGAAGGATTAATTGGTTTAAATATCATTAGACACCAAATATTTTCACATTAGCAACCTAGTTTATTTAACACTTAACTATGTGTTGTAACTATGGAAACGGGACGCATAGATTATTTTTTGAAATTGTATATGAATAAACAATGTTTCGAAGGAAACAATTGCACAATTGTTGAAGAATATGTACGAGGCGTGTTCAAATGAAACCGCACCAAGTGAACATACGTACAATGCGCATGATGACGTCAATTCTGATGTAAACAACACATACTAACCGTCAAGTTTGCAATATTTCATTATCCTCCGACTCATAGTCTCTTAAGCAAACCGTTGAAAACATGGCGTGTGTGATACGGAATCCGCCCAGAGTTGTTCAGCGAGAGGTGATTCGGTTTCTAATAGCTGACAGATTTCGACCAGTTGACATTCATCGCAGAATACTGAAGTATCGGTACCCATTGTGAACACCTTCCGATACTTAAATTCATTGCTAACCACCATTTGAACTGTCCCAAGCGACCCAGCGAATTCCTCTGATATCGAACGTAAGCTCGACTGTCAACCGGAATTGGTGCATCAATTTTGGCGATGGCATCTTCTGACGCAACAATATGCGCCTGACCAGATCTCGGAAGATCTTTAATTAATTCACGTCCTTCTTTAAACATCGTTTTCCAGTTCTTCACTGTTGTCTGCGACACACTTATGTCACCATACACTGCCTGCAGTCTGCGATGAATATCAACTGGTCGACATCCTTCAGCTGTTAGAAACCAAATCACCGCTCGCTGATCAACTCTGTACGGATTTGTATCACACGCGCCATGTTTTCAAATGTCTCCTGCGGAAACTATGAATCAGAGAGTAATGAAATTTTGCGAACGTGGTGGCTGCTATGTGCTGTTTACACCAGAAGTGACGTCATCGTGCGCATCGTACGCATGTTTACTTGGTGCAGGTAGGTCCGGTTTCATTTGAAAAGGCCTCGTATATACACTGCAACACTGTTTAAAGTACATTATGTATAAATAAGAGAAGAAGCTATAACAATGCTTCAAAAGTACCTCTCCAGTGCACGGAGAAGAACAACTAAAACTGTTTCATTTGCTGCATAGAGTTAATGTACCGAGAAAAAGATTATAAGACTTCTGTCATTTGACTAGAAGTAGAAGTCGAGAAAAGAGGTTTTTGTGTGGAAATAGCAACCTCACGATGTAAAACTATTGCTTCGATAACGCCACAACAATATAGTGTGTATCGTCTTCCTTTGAAGGCGGTAGAAAAGGGTGTTACAGACGGTCAAGACTCAACTTGCCGGAAGTAGCGTCGAACAACAGCAACCAGAAATCAAATGCAGTGTCAGATCTATGCTCCAATAATTGGCAATGACCGCCGTGAAAAGAAACGTGTTACAAATCTATCCAATCTATTACGGGATACTCGCCAGTACTCGCCAGTATTCGCCAGTACTCTCCATGAGTTCGTGTATTGTTCTGAGATTCTCCAAAAATTAGGGAGAAGAACAGAGAACTTATGCAATGGCGATGATTCTTCGACTAAACTAAACTAAACTCAGCTAAACAAAACAAAACAAAATAAAACAAAGCTAAGCTAAGCTCGGCTAGGCTAGGGCTAGGATAGGCTAGGGTAGGCTAGACTAGGCTCGGCTAAAGGGTGAACGGAATATACGGCTCTTTATAATGTTTCTAATACAAAATGAAGACAAAAAATATAAAATTGTTTCGATTGTCCCAAGTAAACGAAGAAGAAAGTATGAGAGCTGTTTCAAACGTCAGATGTAGGAAAAAGAGAAGAAAGTTTAAAGCTATTTCAAATATCCATTGAAGTAAATTGAGAAAAAAAAATTCAACGGTGGTTCATTTGTCTCTAGTAATCCTTGGTTATAATATTTCTCAAACTCTCCAATTACCGTTTTGTCTGAGCTTCCTTCCTGGCGGCAACTGTCCAACCAATTTATTACCAAATAATATATAGCTGCAACATTATTATAACGAAAGTAAAACCGTTTAGGCGATGGGAAGTCACGAAAGTGTGGCATTTATTATTGATACCCACGAAGATATTTTTCCCTTTTCGGTCATTACATATTACTTCTGTCATCTTGTTCATTGAATGCTCGCACGCAATTATAAAATCTAGTTCCTTGAACTCGTTTTTGTTGCTGCTATAACAAGAATAATCGGGCTGAGCAATATTGGGGGAGTCTTTGAAAAATGAGATTGTTAAGCCAGAACTAGACAAATAAATGTAGTCGCTAATGGGGGAGCAGTGTTTACTTGTCATTCTTCTTACAGGATTTTATTTCCGGCAGGGGAATACAGTGCAGAACTGAGGAATCAAAAAACGCTACCAGGCCAAGCAGAATCTTGAGTAAAGATACGCCATGGGAATGGGCTACAGGGAGCAAAAAACACACGTGGTCACTTCAGCTTTCTAGTTTGTCGTAATTAGTGAAAAAATAAGGGTTGTACATACGGTTGACAACTTCGTAATGTAAAACAAACGACTACAGAAATAAACAGTGCATAAACAAAGAAAGTTCCGGTACAGGACCAACTTAAGAGGATCTTACAGTAAGTATCCGGACTCATTTCTAGACAACTAGGACACGTGAAGTTAAATTACTTGTACGAGATCAATATGCTGAGCAGCGACCCACAGCTGACTGCTAGCGTCAGGGCAAGCGAACCAGAGCTGCCAAGACCCATCTACAACTCCAGGCGGTGATCCTGGATAACAAGCTGCAGCAGGGTAGACTGGCTAAGGAGAACGGATCGAAGAGGGAATGCTAACCCGGTACTCAAAAAATGCTTGCTGAAGTCGGATGTGTTGGACCGAAAGGTGTAAATATCGCAGTCAAGCTGTAAACTACGACACAACGCATTCGGTTCTCTGTACTACATTCTGCTACTTAAGCCCTTTCAAGATTTGGTAGCGGGAGATTGAGAACGAACCAAGCCACGAAGCCAATATCCCATCTGCTTAGCCAGTCTGCCCTGCTGCAGCCTGTTATCCAGAATCACCGCGTGGAGGTGTAGAAGGGTCTTGGCAGCTTTAGGTAGCTAACCACTGCAGCTCATGCGCTGCTCAGCATCTTGAGCATGAGTGGTTAGCTACCCATAGCTGCCAAGACCCTTCTACACCTCCACGCGGTGATTCTGGATAACATGCTGCAGCAGGGCAGACTGGCTAAGGAGAAGAGATCGAGGAGGGAATGCTAACCCGGTACTCAAAAAATGCTTGCTGAAGTCGGAGTGTTGGATCGCAAGGTGCAAATATCGCAGCCAAGCTGTAAACTACGACACAACGCATTCCGTTCTCTGGACTACATTCTGCTACTTATCCTTTCGGGGTTTGGTAGTGGGAGATTGAGAGCGAACGAAGAAGAATAAGAAATGGTGTGCAATGATGTTGATTATTCGACTAAAGTAAATTAAACTTAACTAGGACATAAAATGCTATTAATGATACAATTTAAATATATCAAAAACAAAAATCATAAACACATGAAGTCAAAAAGGCAAATGGGAAATGCATTTAAGTGGATTCCAAAGACTACAGAATAGGCTCACCATATATTTCTTTCCGTGCGTGTCGTTAGGGTCGAGTGAAGAAAGCTGTGCATGCAAAAAGCACTTCTAAAAAACCGTACTGCAATTAAACGGAATCATGCTATCCAAAAGCTAAAAGGGAGCTAAATGTGGTGTTGGGTCTGTGCTTCAACAAATGGAGCGACAGGGGAGTTAAGTAGGAAATGGTTAACGAAACAACAAAACTTGAACTCGGATTCTGCTATTCAGTCGGGCACTTCAGCGTGTGATAACAGGTTGTCAAAAGATGTCCATTTGAGTTGGTGTAAACCAAATATATGTAGGGAGAACAGTAAAACTGACTCGATGTAAACCAAATATGTGAAGGTCAACAGTGACACTGAATCCATGTAAACCAAATATAGGAAGGACAACAGTAAATTGGTATGGGACAGTCATTACGTAACAATAACTTTATTAATAATAATCTTACAAGGGAGCTAGCCATACATTTGGTGTACCTTATTTTTCGTCAAAGTCCCCGGGCCTGGGAACACACTTTGTCCACCTGTCGCTAGCCTGTGGATAATCGTCATCTTCTTCTATCTACTTGTGTCGTTATACATCAAGGTGAAGTGTAGTTTTTCTGCCGTGTGTCATCTTTGTCGCCGATGTTCTTGTCATCATGTGTTTCATCAGTGTCTCACTGACACCATCTTTTCATCTTTTACGTGGTCTGCCTCTTGCTCTGCAGCGCTGATGTCTGGTATTGTAGATACGAGCAGCTGGTAACTATGGTTGCTCTTTGTCAGATGTCATATCACATTTATTCTCAGCCTTTCCATTTATTCCGTACACGGTTTGCATCCCGCGTATGTCTGATTACTTCGTTTTGTACTCTGTCCAGCCTTGATTATTTAGGCATCAATACTGCAAATTGTTGACCAGTTTCCTCCACTCCATTTGGTTTTTGTGCCAGGATATTAGTTCTAACTATGGACCTTCCCGTCCACTCTCTGGTGTTGTCTTCCCATCTCTTTTTTTCTGCCTCCCTCTCTTACGCTTCCCAGGCCCAGTACCTTGCAGGACCGTCTTGTCAACCCAAACGATATTGAAACATGCCCATACCACGTGAGCTTGCGTGCTCTTACCATAGTCAATAAGTCTTTATATTGGCCATCCTCTATATGAACTATTTATCAGCTGTCTGTCTTCATTAGAATGTGTTTGTGTCTTAGTGGGAGCTGATAGAAAACCGCATTTGCTTTCAGTGGACTAGAATCTATATATCATTAACATTTCACATTACAAGTGGTTGGGCAGAAGGCACAGTAAACGAGATAGCAGTAATCAGAAGCCACTCACAACTGACTTTTTGTGTAATGATTAGTCAACCAGAGATGTCAAAGACCCTCTTCCACACCCATATGGAGGCCACAGAAACAGGCTGCATCCGGGCAGTCTGGTTGAGGCAATAGAGATCGAAGAAGAAAGGAAAACGTGGTCCCCAAAAATCTGCGGTGCTAAAACCGGACATGTATGGTCGAAATGCGCAGATATCACTGCATCGCTTTAAACTACAATACAACTAACAAAACGTTCGTTTCAGAACAAACGACTAAGAATTAAACAAAAAAGGATTCTCCTAATTGGAGAATACAACAAAGGTAATCACAGAACCTTCCAATTTTCTGTTCACATGAGGATAATAAAACAAGCAGTAATTTGACATAAACATCGAATAATTACTATCTCCCTCATTTCCGCCTATGCTCCTGTTCGTGTATGCCATTCTCCAACAAACAACCACCACTTGCATTTGTGTTAAGACCTTTATGATGGTCTGGATAAACTCCGAACTTTCAATCACCCAGAATGCCTCATTCACGTGTCAACATCTGTGTTCTTATATCGTGCTACTTCACAGACCGTCATGCCTACTGGCAGTTGGACATCTCAGGTGCTTAATGGTCTTGTTATAACGGTAGACACAAACGGCTGCAAGTGTATTGTGTGGGTCATTGAAGAAAAGCAAACTAGCTGAAGTAATCGCAGTAGGTAAAAAAAAATGCCAGACTCAAACCTCTAGCAGATTTAATAATTGGAAATCTATATGGTTTTAGTGCCAGACCAAGCTGAGAGTCTCTGTACAACGGCGAAAACTGATTATTGGTAAAGTGCTCTTTAATACGTTTGTAATATCGTAATATGTCTCTAAATGTATTGGATGTTTTATTCTTCCAATTCTCCAAAATGTACGCTCCTTGTGGAGCATATGGTTGATGCAGTGGCTGCTTCCTTACAGGAAGTCTGCGCTAAGGCACGTTGTATGTTTCTTGCAGTACGGGTTTCTGTTTCACTTTGCTGTACATGGTCTGCTTTGTTCTTAAGAATCGACTTCACTGCACTCCGAGCTACCATGGACGATTTCCAAAACTTTCAGACAAAGAATCGAGTCAAAATGTTACAGAAAGATCCTCAGAATACCCTGGACAGACAAAAAGACAAATGAAGGCATTCGGCAAGAATTGAGAATAGAGGAGAGCTGTTTTTTCATTCCATTTTGACTAGAAAATGCAAAAACTTTGGTCACATCAAGAGACACGACGGTCTTGAGAGAACGGTGATGGAAGGTATGGTGCCAGGTAAAAGAGGAAGGGGTAGACCAAGAAGACGATGGCACCAAGATATCCAGGAATGCCTGAGTATGACTGTCGCGGAGGCTGGAGTTTTGGCAAGAGAACGAGTTTCTTTCAGACAGACTGTGATGGGAGCGACGTCCTATAAAGGACATGCTAAATGATGATGATAAAATCAGAGTATAAATATTGTACGAACCTTAGTTGTCGACTGAGTAAAGTGGATGGAGCTTATTGTTTCCCTTTAAAGACTTCGTCCGGGTTGACGGTAACCGACCACTTTACCAGTGACTGACCAATGTTCTAACAAAGAGGATGTGTGTTGCGTCGATCATTTTAAGTTCAAATTGTTGGACGATTAAAGAAAACTATTTCACCTGTCCATGTTTCATCTGGACTTATTCTCTTGGCCAAAATCTTCTGGTGTCGTGTGGTCGCCGTTCTGGTTGATTAGTTCTTTCTTTCTTTCTTTCTTTCTTTCTTTCTTTTTATTCCTTTCTTTCTTTCTTTCTTCCTGTCTCTTTCTTGCTCTCTTACTCTCTTTCATTCTCTTTCCCTATCTCTTTCCTTCCTTTTCTTTCCTTCATTTTCGTTTGTTTTCTTTTCTGTATGTACTATACTTTCTTTTCTTTTTTCTTTCTTTACTTTCTTTTCTTTCTTTCTTATTTTATTTGTTTCCTTCCTTCCTACCCGCTTCCTCCTTTCCTTATTTTCTTCCTTTCTTTTATGACAGTTCCAGCATGTACGTTTAGGATAGGGGAGATTGGGCTGGCGACTCTAAGAAACAAAAGTTTCCTGAATGCGTTGGCCAAACCCAGGTCACGCTAGGGTCATTCACCGTTTCGACCCTAGTTCGGCAAAGAAACGAAGGGTTAGGAACACGTAAGGTGGACGACTTTGTCTGGTGCAGGGGTGGGTGTCGGAGCTGACCACTCTGGCGTCAGATTTTACAGAGATGGGGTTTGTTGGCAGTCTGATACTTCCACGACAGCCTACCACATTTAGAATGACAGTGACTTGGGGATAGAGAACCAATAACATTTTGGATGGGGGTAGTTCCAAATTGGAGTGATGGCTAAATCACATAACCCACAAAGAACCATTGGATAGCCATGTTGTTGCTTAAGACTATTAAATTCATTGCAAAGACAAAATTCGACAAACTGGCAGGCAGGCTGAAAGTGAGTCTGAAAATGAGAGTTTGTAGTACCATTATAGACCTCGATTTTGGCCAGTCGCACTCAATAGGTGATTATCATGGACACCCTGGGAACAATACGAGATACGATATTGTGTGAACGATGTGTGCTCTGATTATGTGTGATCAGACAGATACACTTGAATAATGTGAAGGGATCTGATTATTTGTGAATGCACAGATCGTCTGATTACGTAATCCGATCGTGAGGACGAGTTTGTGATTGTGTGTTGAGGGTGCAGAAGAAAGACTGCGAGCTAACTGGAGCCATTAAGTTGTGGCTAGAATATTTCTTGAGATTGTGAAGTTTTTTTGTGCAGATACAGACGTGGAACCTGGGTTTGCAGGTAGTTACAGAAATAACATCAACAGCATTTGCTTGAAATTTATGTAGTAGTTAAATACATATATTATGATTATTTAGTTTAATTTTTTTGCTTTTTGTTGACATTGTGCAACGATTATTCTTGTAATAAATTTTATTGTTTGGTTTTATGGTCAGGTTAGTGTTTACTGTGTTTTACTGTGTTGAAGTCGTATCATGGTGTAGATATTTCTTGTAACTCTTAAGATAAGTAACTTCTGAACTTACAATCCTACGCTGTCACACTTTCTTTCTTGCTTGATTATTTTCTTTTCTTCCTTCCTTTCTTCCTTTCTTTCTTTCATTCTTTCTTTCTTGTTTTATTGCTTCTTTCTTTCTTTCTTTCTTTCTTTCTTATCTCCCTTCCTTCCTTAATTAATTGCTTCCCTAATTCCTTCCTTCTTTCATTTCTTACCTTCCTTCCTTTCTTCCTTCCTTCCTTTGCCCCCTCCCTCCTTCCCCCTCTCTCCCATCCTTCCTTCCACCTTCCTTCCTTCTACCCTTCCTTCCTTGCTTGTTTGCTTATTTGCGTGCTTCCTTCCTTCCTTCCTTCCTTTCTTTCTTTCTGTCTTTCTTTCTTTCTTTCTTTCTTTTATGTCTTAAAACACATCCAGCACAAGAAATAGTATCAAACTAATTCAGATGTCATCATTACCCATTATAGCTCTGAATATTTTTCTCAAACATTTAATTTCACAAGAAAGGTTCGTGACCACAATATAACTGCATAAACAACTGATAAAAACTGAACAGAGGACAAGAAAGATATATTTGACAAGTCATGGTCAAATGCAGAGTTGATGATCAATACCAAGTCGGCATGGCACAGAATGGTGATGATGCTGAATTTACAACTTTTTTTTTTTAATGAAAGAGATCCGTGATAATTTCCAAAGTAGCTCCAAGCCAAAGACAAAGTATTGCTTTTATGCTTGGTTAGGAATCACAAACTAGCTTTTCCGCACAGTACATCCTGGGGAGATGGACGAGATAATTAGAGGCACTATCAGCTATTATGAAACTTGACAGAAAACATATTCAAGATATATATACATACACACATAAACACACACATACACATACATATATATATATACCCCCATACACGCGCACATTTATTTATATCTATAAGCAGTGACTCAACTCGACTATTTATTATTCTATTACCCAAATACTCGAAAACACTTTCACTCACTTCATTCTATTCATTCTCTTGTACACTCACTGCTGACTCACGTACTTATTATTTTAGTGACTCACTCACTCACTCACTCACTCACTCACTCACTCACTCACTCACTCATTCACTCACATATTCACTCACTTACTCACTCTCTCTCTCTCACTCACTCACTCACTGTCTCACTCATTTCCTCACTCACTCACCTTCTCCCTCACTACTTACTCATTCACTCACTCATTCACTCACTCACTGACTCATAATATCCCAGTCGTCAGTATCAACGTACTCAAAATTTCAGCCTCTAAAATCAATTCATTCGTAACATTCTGTGTATATATATAGGCGGTTGTGCTCTGCTTTCCTTCATATCAACTACTACGGGGATCATATAGATCCTCCACCTCATTTGTCAGGCTTCCATAAAAAACAGTGAGTTTCCAGGGGAGAACTACGAGGAAGTCCAGGTAGATATATTGACCAGTATAATCTACCTGACCCTGACTAACATGACCGATCAGTGGGTTTTGCATGACCATACGTTAGTTTTTATATAGCAGCCATTAAAAATGCATCACTTTATTTTATAATAATAATAATCAATATTACCGAGAGTAACCTACTTACACATACCCTGAAAGTATGCAGGAGGTGACGGTCACGCTGACCCATTTTCCTGGTCATGTTATGCTTATTTCCCTTTTTACGTGCTACACGTGCAAAATAACGAATTTATCAATTCTGGCTTTATAAAAGGTCGAGTCACGTAGAAATTTGACACATACATTTATCAAGTTCCAGTGAGTAAAAGGTCATTCTTTGTTTAAGAAAGTCTATAAATGTTTTTTGCGATGCCTCGACTTTCGCTACGAGAGTGATTACAAGATGTTGATATTCTCAGGAATGGAATGATGACCAGAGATGATGCCAGCCATTTTAATTGTGACCAGTCCACTATAGTAAGGCTGAACCAGCGGTTTCGGGCGACAGGTACTTCTTCTTCTTCTTCTTCTTCTTCTTCTTCTTCTTCATCGTACGCAGTCAGACAGTAACCATTATTTTTTCGAAAAAAGCGGCGGTCATCCTGAGGCTGTCGCCACTGCCATAGAGCTTGTCTTGCAGTTCCACTGGTGATGGCCACATCTGCTCTCTCTGATCCTCGTATGTCGGGCAGTTCTGCAGCAGATGTCCAGCGGTCATTTTACCAGTACCGCACGGGCATTCGTCGGTACCACCTATCTTCAATTTGTTGAATAGGTGGTACCTCAGTCTATTGTGGCCAGTGCGAAGTCTGAAGACAACGACCTGCTCTCTTCGGTTCAACTCGTAATAGGCATCGTTTTTGGTGTAACCAGTATGTTCGGTTTCCCATTTGGTCATGTATCTGGCTTTGATAAGCCGTTTTGACTCTTCGTACGTCATACTAGTATCTGTTTGTGGTAGTCTTGCACCTTCTTTTGCCAGTCTGTCTGCCTCCTCGTTGCCTTGGATGTTGCAGTGTGATGGGACCCACTGTACCACTACCCTTTTTGGTGCGGACTGCTGGCACAGTTTGCAGAGTGCTGCTCTTAAGTCATTAAGCTCAGTGTTTTTCTGGCTTTTAGCACTGTGACTACGGCGAGAGCATCTGTAAGCAGGACTATATGGCTTTCATTTTCTTTATGTGTCACCATTTCTTCCACTGCCGCCCTCAGTGCCTCTGCCTCCGCTCTGAAATTGCTTGTGTACTTACCAGTAGCGAATGACAGTGTTATTTGTCTGCCATTTGGTAGGTTCAGGAATGCTCCTGCCCCTCCGTTATGTGTAGTGTTTGTTACAGAGCCGTCAGTGTAAGCATGGGTCCAGTCCGTGCTTGGGTAGCTTTTCGATATAAATCTTAGGGTAGTATCTCTCCTTTCTTTTTCAGTCTGGCAGTTTTTGTTCCCAATACCTGGTATATTTTCTACCACCTCTGGAAATATATCCTGCCTCCAGGTAGGTTTTCGTACAGTAGTGATGGGTTTTGGTGTTGTTAGTGCGTTTATGGGATCTTCGTGCATCTTTGCTTTGGCTATTTCTGCAAAGTTTCTCCGCTTTAGTTTCCCATTTCCCAAATTGTTTAGTCTCTGGTGCATTGGATGGTCAGTCAGTCTTCAGAGTTTCTCTGACTGCAGCTGGGCTCTGCTGTCTCTTCTATCGGTCATGGATTGCAGTTTTGTAATCTTTTCAAGTTCTACAATTGGCGTTGACTTCATGCCTCCTGTTATAACTCTCATGGCTTGGTTTTGAAGTTTGCTAACTTTATCGAAGTTCGCCTTTGCTGCTGTTGTCGGGCGACAGGTACGACCAATGACCGTCCCAGGCCTGGTCAACCTCGTGCAACAACACATTCACACGATTGTTAAATTATGTTGATACGTCTGCGCAACCGCTTCCAAACTGTAACTCAGACAACAGCTTATTTACCAAGTCCTGTGAGACTTGTCAGCGCAAATTCTGTGAGGCGGAGACTTCGTGCCGCTGGTTTGCAAAACAGACATCCAACATTGGATTTATCCTTACCAGACGTCACTGGACCAACGGACTGGCTTGGGCCCCACACAATATGCGTCGGCCAAGGGCGGAATGGTGATCAACTATCTTCACTGAGGACAACCGATTTAATGTCTCCTTAGCTGCTAGGAGAAATCTCGTCTGGCGTCGTCCCGGAGAAAGATACGCCGATGCCTGTGTAGTCCAGAATGACAGATATGGAGGAGGAAGTGTGCATGTGTGAGATGGATTCTCTAATGACCACCGTACTCCCCTTCATGTTTACAGAGCTAACATTACCGCTGACGTAAACATTAGTCAAGTACTGTAACTCATCGTAGTGTCTTTCTTCCAGAATCATCTAGGTCTGGAAATCTTTCAGCACGATAACGCTCGGGTTCATACAGCTAACGTTACCAGGAATTTCTTAGCTCATCAACCTTTATTGTACTGGATTGGCCTGCAATCTCTCCTGACATGAACCCGATTGAACACGTGTGGGAAGAACTGAATAGATGGGTCCGCCATCATGGCATCAACAATTTGAATGATCAGGAGAGGGCACTCATTGCAGAATGGAATGACATACCCCAAACATTTTTCGAGACAATCTGCATTAGCTTGAGACGCCGATGCCATATCTGTATTGATGCAGCAAGGGGTGGGGTGGGGGTGGGAGGGGAATCACACGAGATATTAGTGATGGATGTGACTTCTGACAGTGAGTGCGTTGATAGCTACTTAGGAGCCGCCTCTGATTTGTTTCATGATTAAGAAAGCCACAACAGTTGGTCAGTAAATGGAACACAAATGTCACATCAGTAGTTTCAGTTACTTTAAATTTATCACAACGAGTTGCGGTTGATAAAATAAAGCGATGCGTTTTTCATGATTGCTACTATACATATATATCAAAGTATTCAATAGAAATTACCCCTATGCGCAAATTGTATAGACTATGAAAAAGCGTTTGACAGTGTGGATCGAAGTACCTTATGGCAGACTATGGAATACCAGAGAAGTACACATCCCTCATCCAGAATATTTATTAGAATTGGTAAATGAAGGAGAACTGACTGAGAGGTCAGGGCTGCAAACAGTTTTGAGGCAAGGATGCCTGCTCTCAACTTTCCTATTCTTGTTTGTATAGATTGAATAATGATAACATCAATCGAGGGAAAAAGAAATAGTATTCAGTGGACACTATTGTCACAATTGGGGGAACCTGAACTACGCAGATGATCTGGTACTTTTGTCACATAGTCATAGCCAGATGCATGAGAAACTTGATGGAGTGAAAGAACGTGGCTGAATATCAACACGAAAACAAGCAAGCTCCTTAAACCCAACACTAACAGCAAAGAACGTGGCTGAATATCAACACGAAAACAAGCAAGCTCCTTAAACCCAACACTAACAGCAAAGAACGTGGCTGAATATCAACACGAAAACAAGCAAGCTCCTTAAACTCAACACTAACAGCAAAGAACGTGGCTGAATATCAACACGAAAACAAGCAAGCTCCTTAAACCCAACACTAACAGCAAAGAACGTGGCTGAATATCAACACGAAAACAAGCAAGCTCCTTAAACCCAACACTAACAGCAAAGAACGTGGTTGAATATCAACTCGAAAACAAGCAAGCTCCTTAAACCCAACACTAACAGCAAAGAACGTGGCTGAATATCAACACGAAAACAAGCAAGCTCCTTAAACTCAACACTAACAGCAAAGAACGTGGCTGAATATCAACACGAAAACAAGCAAGCTCCTTAAACCCAACACTAACAGCAAAGAACGTGGCTGAATATCAACACGAAAACAAGCAAGCTCCTTAAACTCAACACTAACAGCAAAGAACGTGGCTGAATATCAACACGAAAACAGGCAAGCTCCTTAAACCCAACACTAACAGCAAAGAACGTGGCTGAATATCAACACGAAAACAAGCAAGCTCCTTAAACTCAACACTAACAGCAAAGAACGTGGCTGAATATTAACACGAAAACAAGCAAGCTCCTTAAACCCAACACTAACAGCAAAGAACGTGGCTGAATATCAACACGAAAACAAGCAAGCTCCTTAAACCCAACACTAACAGCAAAGAACGTGGCTGAATATCAACACGAAAACAAGCAAGCTCCTTAAACCCAACACTAACAGCAAAGAACGTGGCTGAATATCAACACGAAAACAAGCAAGCTCCTTAAACCCAACACTAACAGCAAAGAACGTGGCTGAATATCAACACGAAAACAAGCAAGCTCCTTAAACCCAACACTAACAGCAAAGAACGTGGCTGAATATCAACACGAAAACAAGCAAGCTCCTTAAACTCAACACTAACAGCAAAGAACGTGGCTGAATATCAACACGAAAACAAGCAAGCTCCTTAAACCCAACACTAACAGCAAAGAACGTGGCTGAATATCAACACGAAAACAAGCAAGCTCCTTAAACCCAACACTAACAGCAAAGAACGTGGTTGAATATCAACTCGAAAACAAGCAAGCTCCTTAAACCCAACACTAACAGCAAAGAACGTGGCTGAATATCAACACGAAAACAAGCAAGCTCCTTAAACTCAACACTAACAGCAAAGAACGTGGCTGAATATCAACACGAAAACAAGCAAGCTCCTTAAACCCAACACTAACAGCAAAGAACGTGGCTGAATATCAACACGAAAACAAGCAAGCTCCTTAAACTCAACACTAACAGCAAAGAACGTGGCTGAATATCAACACGAAAACAGGCAAGCTCCTTAAACCCAACACTAACAGCAAAGAACGTGGCTGAATATCAACACGAAAACAAGCAAGCTCCTTAAACTCAACACTAACAGCAAAGAACGTGGCTGAATATTAACACGAAAACAAGCAAGCTCCTTAAACCCAACACTAACAGCAAAGAACGTGGCTGAATATCAACACGAAAACAAGCAAGCTCCTTAAACCCAACACTAACAGCAAAGAACGTGGCTGAATATCAACACGAAAACAAGCAAGCTCCTTAAACCCAACACTAACAGCAAAGAACGTGGCTGAATATCAACACGAAAACAAGCAAGCTCCTTAAACCCAACACTAACAGCAAAGAACGTGGCTGAATATCAACACGAAAACAAGCAAGCTCCTTAAACCCAACACTAACAGCAAAGAACGTGGCTGAATATCAACACGAAAACAAGCAAGCTCCTTAAACCCAACACTAACAGCAAAGAACGTGGCTGAATATCAACACGAAAACAAGCAAGCTCCTTAAACCCAACACTAACAGCAAAGAACTAATCGTACTGAAGGGTGAACAGATGGAAGAACTGCATACTTTTACCTATTGGGGCAGCACAGTTGACATATCAGGAGGTACAGATGCAGATGTGAGGATTCGAGCTGCAAAGATAAGAAAGTCATTTCCGATGCTAAACAACAAATGGAGATCATGGGAAATGAAGATAAGCTCCAAAGTTAGAATATTCAACGCAAGTGTCAATTCGGTGTTGCTGTGTGGAGGGGAGACATGGAGAACTACCGAGGTTATACGACAAAAAACTCCAGTCCTTCGTTTACAGATGCCTATGAAGGATAATGGACATAATGTGGAAGGACATGTGGGGAATGATGTTAAATGGAAAATGAGCCAGCAACAGCCACCGGAACAACAAATTAAGCAAAGAAAATGAGGCTAGATAGGATAAATGCTACGTAAGGCACCGTCAAACATAGGCTGACCGACCATTACATGGATTCCTCAAAGGAATAGAGATAGAGGCAGATAGAGAGAGAGGTAGATCTGCACATTCGTTGAGAAGAAAATGTAAGAAGACCTACAATTTAATTTATTATACCTGCAGAGAGCCAGCAAGAGCAGCCCAGGACCCTGTATGCTGGCTGGATGTTGTCAATTGCCTATGCACCGAGGGGAGCGACGGGCCTTCATTGATTGAGCATTGACATCTGTCTTGATAACATGCTTAACAAGATTACTTTCATTGGGGGCAGTGATGAGACACCAACATAAAGGATTACTGATTTGCAAAACATTAGTTGGTTTTGTTAACCGAACCGATCAACAAGTGTTTGTATTTTTGTTGCGACAACCGATACATACACCTCATCATTCTGTCTTTTGGAAGGCCAAGCAACAGTAACAAGTTTTTTACCGAGGCCAAAAATAAATCTCACTTTACGTTCTTGGAAGCCACACAGCCTATAGAATATGATGAAAACAAATATATATTATAGATCCTGATAAGGCGTTCGATAGAGTCAGCAGTAGTAACTTACGGCAGATCTGGGAGATTATGGAAGACAAGGGTGTCTGCTTAGTAACAACAAAGCAAAATATCAGGACAGCCACTGTTGAATAAGAACCACAGAAGGTATATCGGAGTGGTTCCTTATTTCCTCAGGCGTCGGGCAGGGTTGTGCTCTCTCACTTCTTTGTCCCTTATATGAGTGATTACCCACTATGCAAATATAGAACCGGATAAGTGCCAACGAATTACTCCTTGCAGACGACTAATGTTAGTTCCACCCCAATGAACATAATCTTCAACGGTATTTTGACTCTACTTAAATTGTAAAATGTACGACATGAATATCAACACATAAAGAACAGTAACAATTAATATAGGTAGAAGGCTCATCATACTTGCTATTCATGTGAATGAGGGAACAAATAAAGCAGGTACAAGAATGCAGGTATTTAGGAACTGTTTTTACAGAAGATGACAGACTCGATAGAGAGATAGAGACGAGAGTGCAGAGGACAAACGCTGTCACCTACCAACTGTCTCCACTACTAAGGCACCTCAAGATTTCCCTCCAAGCAAAAAATTAAAAAAAACAGGAAAAATAGTATGTTCATTTCTGTCTGTGCTACAAGTGCCAGATATGGGCATTTGATAAGGCCCAGGAACGAAAGTTAGCCAGCTGCGAAGTCTATAAAAGGTCAATAACAACACCAGAAGAAACAGTATCACAAATATGAGTATTCGGGACAATGTTCGAACAATTCCCTGCCTAAATTACATCGAACAACATAGAATTGATTTTTTTAGAACGTTGTGAGAATGCAAACATGCCATATTGTGAGAATGCAAACAGGTCATTTTGTGAGAATGCAAACAGGTCATTTTGTGAGAATGCAAACAGGTCATTTTGTGAGAATGCAAACAGGTCATTTTGTGAGAATTTTTGTGAGAATGCAAACAGGTCATTTTGTGAGAATGCAAACAGGTCATTTTGTGAGAATGCAAACATGCCATATTGTGAGAATGCAAACAGGTCATTTTGTGAGAATGCAAACAGGTCATTTTGTGAGAATGCAAACAGGTCATTTTGTGAGAATGCAAACAGGCCATATTGTGGGAATGCAAACAGGCCACATTGTTCACGCAACGTTTTACAGGAGAACGTCACGAAGAAGGACGAGAGGTAGACCGAGAAAAAGGTGGATAGACAGCGTAAACAAGGCTTGCCGTAAAATGGGGACTAATTTCACTCGAGCCACGAGAGATAATAAAGACAAATACATACCACGACACTGAGCTACTACCCTGTGGAAAGTGAGACAACAAAAGACAAATACATACCACGACACTGAGCTACTACCCTGTAGAAAGTGAGACAACAAAAGACAAATACATACCACGACACTGAGCTACTACCCTGTAGAAAGTGAGACAACAAAAGACAAATACATACCACGACACTGAGCTACTACCCTGTAGAAAGTGAGACAACAAAAGGCAAATACATACCACGACACTGAGCTACTACCCTGTAGAAAGTGAGACAACAAAAGACAAATACACACCACGACACTGGGGTACAACCCGGTAGAATGTTAGACGACAAAAGACAAACACATACCACGACACCGGGCTACAACCCGGTAGAATGTTAGACGACAAAAGACAAATACATACCACGACACTGGGCTAGAACTCGGTAGAATGTTAGACGACAAAAGACAAACACATACCACGACACTGGGCTAGAACTCGGTAGAATGTTAGGCGACAAAAGACAAACACATACCACGATACTGGGGCACAACCAGGTAGAACGTGAGACAACAAAATAAGTAAAATAAGAAGCTGCATAAAAGATCTTTACATCGGGAAGGCTGTTGTGTCCTTTCCATTGTGTCACTCGATGCTTATTAAAACACGTTAACGTAAGTTCATTTCTCAGGAGTCTGCCGACAGATCTTTGAGAAGCGCCTATATGACGACCAATTTGCACTTTAGCAAAAATACATTTGCAGGCGATCGTCTAGCTAGACTTTGCACAAGCTTGTTATCATCATTGATATTGTTATCGATGAGCCCAGTGCGTGTTGAGACAGTGTCTTTACTATGTTCAAATGTGCTTTTTTGGTGTAACTTCTGCAAAAGGTATGCCAGTGCGCATAAAGCCTTTGCTATGTTTAGAAGCTTATAGAACCATAATGTTTGTTTTTGTCGAAGATATTTGACCACCGTTCTGTTTTATTTTTTCAGTGAACTCCAATTTATAGCAGACACACGCCG
>JAVGWX010000006.1:37212944-37260444 GCA_036924085.1 Ariolimax columbianus
TTCTTTGTCTATCTGGGGTAGTTGTCTCGCCGCCGCGATTCAATTTCAACCAGTGTTCGTAAAGCGATCTCAGTCCCGCCAGGCGGAGCGATAGCGCGGGCTTGCGGAAAACGCTTGCCCGCCTTTCCCCGTTGAGCTTTCGGGATGCGGTTTTTTTTGGCGTCTCCTCCACCGAGGTGCGCTGCTCTGGTCTGTATCGAGAAACGTTGTCAGTACGTGGTGATTTGTCTAAGGCTTATAGCAGAGCTCGACAGTTCGTCTCGCTGGTGGTCAGACTCTCGCAAAGAGCTTGTGACCGGCAAATGGAAAGCAGGAATCGTGCCTAAAGGCCCTGTGTTCTCGTGGGGACCAACCCTCGGGAGAAGGGCAGGCCGGCAGGCCAAATTGTCTCTAGTCTCAGTGAAATTCATCGCCGAGGTCGTTGGGATCCGTTCTGCACAGAGCGCTGCCATCCCTCCTCGATCGAGCCCGGTCGATCGGTCGTCTGGTGCGTGTAGGGGGCCCCTGTCAGGCGGTCCTAGGTCGACGGAGTGAGGGACGGGTGGAACAACCGTCCGTCCCGTCAGTCGGTCCCTGCGGCCGTCCCAGTGAGGTTTTTTATACAACTGTCCTCCGCCGACCAGTGTGTGCTGTATGTACGTCTCCGACAGATATCTGGTTGATCCTGCCAGTAGTCATATGCTTGTCTCAAAGATTAAGCCATGCATGTCTAAGTTCACACTGTCTCACGGTGAAACCGCGAATGGCTCATTAAATCAGTCGAGGTTCCTTAGATGACACGATCCTACTTGGATAACTGTGGCAATTCTAGAGCTAATACATGCTTACCAAGCTCCGACCCTCGCGGAAAGAGCGCTTTTATTAGTTCAAAACCAATCGTCGTTTCCCCTAGCGGGGTTGCGGCGTCCCCACTGGTGACTCTGGATAACTTTGTGCTGATCGCATAGCCTCATGTGCCGGCGACGCATCTTTCAAATGTCTGCCCTATCAAATGTCGATGGTACGTGACATGCCTACCATGTTTGTAACGGGTAACGGGGAATCAGGGTTCGATTCCGGAGAGGGAGCATGAGAAACGGCTACCACATCCAAGGAATGCAGCAGGCGCGAAACTTACCCACTCCCGGCACGGGAGCTAGTGACGAAAAATAACAATACGGGACTCTTTCGAGGCCCCGTAAATGGAATGAGTACACTTTAAACCCTTTAACGAGGATCTATTGGAGGGCAAGTCTGGTGCCAGCAGCCGCGGTAATTCCAGCTCCAATAGCGTATATTAAAGTTGTTGCAGTTAAAAAGCTCGTAGTTGGATCTCAGGCGCAGGCGGGCGGTCCGGCTCGCGCCAGTTCACTGCCCGTTGTCTCCTGCCCTACCGTCTGCCTGCTCTCTCCCACGGGTGCTCTTCGCTGAGCGTCTTGGGTGGCCGGCGCGTTTACTTTGAGAAAATTAAAGTGTTCAAAGTAGGCCTCGGCTGCCTGAATAATGGTGCATGGAATAATGGAATAGGACCTCGGTTCTATTTTGTTGGTTTTCGGAACTGGAGGTAATGATGAACAGGGACAAACGGGGACATTCGTATTGCGGCGTTAGAGGTGAAATATTTGGATCGCCGCAAGACGAGCTACTGCGAAAGCATTTGTCAAGAATGTTTTCATTAATCAAGAACGAAAGTCAGAGGCGCGAAGACGATCAGATACCGTCGTAGTTCTGACCATAAACGATGCCGACTAGCGATCCGCAGGAGTTGCTTCGATGACTCTGCGGGCACCTTCCGGGAAATCAAAGTGTTTGGGTTCCGGGGGAAGTATGGTTGCAAAGCTGAAACTTAAAGGAATTGACGGAAGGGCACCCCCAGAAGTTGAGCCTGCGGCTTAATTTGACTCAACACGGCCAACACTGAAATGACTGACATGACGAGTTCACTTTCCTTAGGTCTAATATGGAACTGGTGCTGGATTTAGACTCTCAGAAATCTGGGGTTATGCCCTCTGTGGCTCGGTTGGTCTGCATTCAGTGTTTGATAAAGGAATTGACGGAAGAGCACTATCAGGCGTGGAGCCTGCGGCTTAAATTGACTTAACACGCCAATACTGTAGAATGACTGTCAAATCGAGAGCACCTTCGTGGGGTCTAATGGTGAACATGTGCTGGTATTAGACCCACGGAAGACAGGTCAGTCTCTTAACCCCTTAATGAAAGAGCGCCTGTTACGGTAATCTGGTCTTAACCCTGCAGAAATCGCAGGTTCCAGAAACTTAGCCATTGGCAAACTAAAAGCCCTCTATTGATACGTCCTGGCTAATATTGAACGGGTGCTGGAAATAGACGCTCGGAAGACAGGTCAGTTTTACCCTACTAATGACAGGGCGTTGCTACGGTAATCCTGCTCAACTCGAGAGGAGCCGCAGACATTTGGTTCACGTACTAGGCTGATAAGCCAACGGCGCGAGGCTACAAGGTGAGTGATTACGGCCGAACGCCTCTAAGCCAAAATCCCGCCCAAAAGCAGCTCAGCACGAATGCAAAGGGAGGCTTAGACATGGTGGGGACCTGGGGCCCCCGCTCCAGCCCCGCCCGGTCGAGCCGCAGAATGAGGTTTCTGCCGTCCGCTGATCAAAGCGGGCGGGAAGCTGATCGATATTCACCCCATACGGCGATGAGGTATGAAACCATTTGTAGAAGACTTAGTTCTCGGTCGGGGTGCCCTAAGCAGTAGATCAGCTAACTTACTGCCAACTGCTGAGACTCAACCCTTGACCATGAGATATGTCCGCTCCCCAGGCGAACAACATCTCCGTACAAGACCAGGCTTGTCCCCTGGTCAAATGCACTATTTCGAGAGGAATCACAGGTCGCTGACATTTGGTCCACGTGCTTGGCTGATAAGCTACCATCTGAGGGATTACGGCCGAACGCCTCTAAGCCAGAATCCCGCCCTAAATCTCAGCACCGCTGTGATGGGAGGCTACGACATGGCTGGGGCTTGCGTCTTAGCCCGGCATGATCGAGCCGCAGAAATGCACCTGGCAAAATGCACTCCTGCCTCGCTCTTTGCCTCTGTCTGCTATCAGTCATCCCAATGGACGCAGAAGAGATGCAGTCCAGCGGACATTGCACCTCCTGCCCTATTGTGACAACCTCCCAGGTGGCGGGGAATGCTAGGCGTACCATCACTGCAGATGAGCCGAGAAAATAAAGGGAGCAAAGAGATACCTCACTCACATGCATATGCTACGTTTCTGGCAGGACGTGACGATCCTGAGACACAGTCACACTGGACTGCCTCTCTTCCGGGATAGTACAAACTAGTACATAGTCCATCATATCATTGCCAAACCCTATAGACACGAGTAGGGAAGACTCGATAGTCCTGCAAGACAACTTCCCAAGAGAGAAAACTCTGACCAAAAACAACTGCTGCCTTGCAGTAAGGCTGGGGACAGCCAAAGGCTAAAGAGGGCAACCCTACAGAAACGCCTGTTGAAATCGGATGCACTGAGCCACAGGCTTAACAAAATAAAACAGTGCAACGTAAATATCGCTGTAAACAGCTTACGATGAAGAAGAAGAAGAAGAAGATTCTTTGTCTGGAAGTTTTGGTAATTGTCCATGATTCGCAGCAATAAGCTGCGACAGGAAAAATACAGGCTATCAGGACTTTAACTTTTATCATTTTGTTGGTACTCTGCCATAATATCTTCAGGATGTTCAGTCTCTGCATTGCCATGGCTAGTCTTCTTCTGATTTCTTTCGAGCAGTCGCCATTTTTGTCAATTCTGGAGTCCAGATATTCAAAATGTGTGACCTGATCTACATATATAGAATAGGCCCCAAGTATAAAAAGGCTGACGATCCCTGATCTAATCTAGTCTGATCTAATGTAATCAAATGTAATCTCATCGAATCTAATCTAATCTAAAAAATTATAACCCAAATAACCGTGAAGGTTCTTCACAAAATAGATCTGTACGGCTTACATGACAGACAGCCAAAGTTTCCACAGAGAAAGAAAATGTCTCTATGAACCTCGTGATTCTCTTGAATTAGTAATTTTCTCCTATCCTGTGTTCTCAGGAAGTCAATATTCACAAGGCCAGAATATACACATCACGCTCTGACCTACTTATGGGATAATTTCGCCCCAAGAACCTCCTCTGGCTGACATTTATGTTTCTTTGTGTCGCCAAGAGTTTGTCTGTTCATTAGCTCACTTGTTCTCTCGTTATATTAGTCTCGTGGATTTATTGGCTGGGTTCTCTCTCTCTGACGCTAGGCCAATCACTAACTTTTCTCTGGCAACTGGTGAAAAGAGGGACAATTTAGGGTTATTACATAAGGACAGATATTACCAATTTACTGAGAGATTGGGGAGGAAGACTAACGTCTGGTCAGGCAAAATATAATGATCAGACATATTAGTCAGGGTCAGACATATCATACTGGCCAAGACCCTCACCTCGGCTTCCTAGTAGCGCTGAATGGAAACGGGTTGTTTTAATGGCAGCCGCGCTAACGAGGTGAGGGATCGACGTGATCCCCGTAGCAGTGAGTAACACGCAGATGATGCCAAGCATAGCACAACCGTCTGGAGGACGCCGGTCCACCTTCATGAACACGCTTGGGATGTGAGGAAAGCTACTGCAACCCGCCACTTTACGTCCTTTTTAGGGCGCCCAAAAAAGTGAGATACTCGTTGTGGGAATTCGCAAACAATAATCTACTGATTAATTGGCCGTTGACTGACTGATTTAACGACTGGCGGATTGAATCACAGTTGACTGACTGATTTAACGACTGGCTGATTGATTAGCCGTTGACTGACTGATTGAAGGACTGGCTGATTGATTGACCATTGACTAACTGATTTAACGACTGGCTGATTAATTGACCGTTGACTGACTGATTTAACGACTGGCTGATTGATTGACCGTTGACTGACTGATTTAACGACTGGCTGACTCCCTTACTCACCAAAAAACACACTCAAAGCCCATTAACCTGCTCTCTCACACACGCGTACACCCGTGTGCACGTCTACTTGCTGTTGCTAATGTCACTCGTACTTGAAAAAAGGTACTCCTAAGTTATATTTTACAGTGACTTTACTCAGATCATGAGGAGTATTTGAGAAAGTGGATAGGGGTCGTACTTGCTGTAGTGCAATACCTGCTTCATAAGTAAGTTCACCACTATGCGAATGACAGTGTCGATCCCCACTTAGTTAGCCAGACCGACAAGAAACATCATGTTACCACGGAGAACTCCTTGGAAATGAGGTCGGCTGCTTGATCAGACTGTTTCTCCTGGCCCTGACTAACATTGTCTGATCAGTAGGTTTTACCAGGTTATGGGTAACATAGTCTGATCAGTATGTTTTATCTGGCCATGGGTAACAGTCTGATCAGTATGTTTTACCTGGCCATGGGTAACATAGTCTGAGTAGTATGTTTTACCTGGCCATGGCTAACATTGTCTGATCAGTATGTTTCACCTGACACTGAGTAACATAGTCTGATCAGCGTGTTTCATCTGACTCTAACATAGTCTGACCAGAATGTTATAAGTATGTTTGGATTGACCCCGATTAGTGGATTTGAGATGGTGTTCCGGTCAGGCACAATACACTAACCTAGACCACTATCTCTCTTCCATATAGCGTTCCCCGGAAACATGCTGTTTTCAAGGCAGTTTGTGTGACGAGATGGGGATCGACGTGATCCCCGTAGTATTTAGCTTCAAGCATATGAAGCCAAGCATAGCACAACCGTCTGGAGGACCTCGGTTCACCTTTATCAGCACGCTCGGGATGTGAGGAAACTACTACAACCCGACACTCAACGTCTTTTTCAAGGCGTACAAAAGATAAATCTTACTCATTGTGGGTACTCAACAACAACATCCTAACCCCGACCATCGACTGATCAGCACGTTTCACCTGGCCTAGATTAACATAGTCTGATCAGCGTGTTTCACCAGACCTAGACTAACATAGTCTGATCAGCGCGTTTCACCTGGCCTAGATTAACATAGTCTGATCAGCGGTTTTTCACCAGACCTAGACTAAAATAGTCTGATCAGCGTGTTTCACCTGACCTAGACTAACATAGTCTGATCAGCGTGTTTCACCTGACCTAGACTAACATAGTCTGAAAAACGTGTTTCACCTGACGTAGACTAACATAGTCTGATCAGCATGTTTCACCTGACCTTAACTTAACTTAACTTAACATCTTTATACTGGTTTAGAAGACCCTGCAGAGTCTGTATACAACCAATTACATTTACATCACCTTGCTCTAAAATCTATGCGCATCCAGTTTATTCTTAAATGCATTAACTGTCCCTGCCTCCACTACCTCCCCTGGCAATGCATTCCAAGCAGACACCACTCTCTGACTAAAAAAATATTTCCTAATATCTAACCTGGACCTCTCTTTAATCAGCTTGTAGCTATGCCCTCGTGTTATTGTAGGTGGCTGTATTTTAAAAAACTTGTTAAAGTCTAATTTATCGATTCCTCTGATCATCTTATAAACCTGTATTAAGTCACCACGAATTCTTCTCTCTTCGAGACACTGTAGGCCGGTTTTTCTGAGTCGTTCCTCATAACTGTAATTCTGGAATCCCACTATCATCTTTGTCGCTCTTTTTTGTATTCTTTCTAGCATGTTTATGTCCCCTCTATGATAAGGACTCCACACCTGTACACAGTACTCCAATCTAGGTCTAACTAAAGCTTTATACAGTTTGACGATCACTTCCTTGCTCCTATGTTTAATATTTCTTTTTATCATACCTAACATTGCATTTGCCTTTTTCACTGCTACCTTAACTTGCTCACTCACCTTTCCTGTATGATCTATTATAACCCCTATAACCTAGACTAACATAGTCTGATCAGCGTGTTTCACCAGACCTAGACTAACACAGTCTGATCAGCGCGTTTCACCTGGCCTAGATTAACATAGTCTGATCAGCGGTTTTTCACCAGACCTAGACTAACATAGTCTGATCAGCGTGTTTCACCTGACCTAGACTAACATAGTCTGATCAGCATGTTTCACCTGACCTAGACTAACATAGTCTGAACAACGTGTTTCACCTGACCTAGACTAACATAGTCTGATCAGCATGTTTCACCTGACCTAGACTAACATAATCTGATCAGCGGGTTTTCACCTGACCTAGACTAACATAGTCTGATCAGCATGTTTCACCTGACCTAGACTAACATAGTCTGATCAGCGTGTTTCACCTGACCTAGACTAACATAGTCTGATCAGCGGTTTTTTACCTGACCTAGACTAACATAGTCTGATCAGCGGTTTTTCACCTGACCTAAACTAACATAGTCTGATCAGCGTGATGCACCTGACCTAGACTAACATAGTCTCATCAATATGTGTCATATGACTGGACATTAGTCTCCTTCTCTACAATAAACGAATATAAAAATGTAATTTTTGTCAAGAACCATTCAAATAAATATTTCCTTTCTGTTTCATGTCTACCAAGTTTGGGGCCGAGTACCATTATTATGTTTGTGGCGCCCTCTACAGTGCTGTTCACCAACTGCCCTGGAGCACCAGGTCTTGAATCTCTAACTACCAACTCCGAGCTAGAGGAACTATCCAAGAAATTGCTGGCAAACTCTGAAGGTCTTAGACTGCAGGTAAGAAGTTCCCAGTATCCCCCACAACTGTTTCTATCAACTGCTTGTTCTCTATAGAAAGATGTCCAAGATTGTGACTCGGAGAGGTCTTCTTCTTCGTCTTCTTCTTCTTCTTCTTCTTCTTCTTCTACTTCTTCTTCTTCTTCTCCTTCTTCTTCTTCTCCTTCTTCTTCCTTCTTCTTCTTCTACTTCTTGTTCCTCTTCTACTTTCTCCCCTTCTTCCTCCACCTCCACTTTTCTTCCTCTTCTTCTTCCTCCTCTTCTTCCTCCTCCTCTTCCTCTTCTTCTTCCTCTTCGTTTGTTTTTAAACTCCCGCTACCATGCCATGGAAAGGGCTTTGGAACTAGCAGGATGAAGTCAAGAAAACTGAATGCGTTGTGTCGTAGTTTACAGCTTTGCTGCGATATTTGCACTTTCCGACACATTCGACCTCCGCATGGAATTGTTGGTTACCTGGCTAACCTTCCATCATCGATCCCTTCTCCTTAGCAATTCCGTCCTGTTTGCATCCTGTTATCCAGGATCACCAAATGGAGGCGGAGAACGTTCTGGGTAGCTATGGGTGGCTGGTCCTGATGCTAGCAAACAGCTTTGGGTCGCTGAGCGTTACAGCTCATGCACTGCTCGCCATCTTGATCTCAGAGGCGTCTCCCAGCTTCACCTTGGGTTGTCGACACAACACGTGAAGTGAAACGATGCTGCAAGGAGAAAGAATTACCGTAACTCAGGAAATAATGACCACTTCAATGTCCCATCATCCTATAGTCAGCCATGGCTGAAAGCTGTTCCTACTACTCCTATAAATAAGATATTAGCAGTCGATATCACAATTTTCTTTTCCTTCACATTTCTAGCCCTCGAGTTGAACTTTGTTCAACGTGATGATTTGATCTTTTCTGACTTGCCTTGACTTAGCCGCCTCTCACATACTTAACTTAACGTATTTATACTGGTTTAGATCCCAAGAGGAGCTAGGAAAAACTATAAGCCCTACTGGAATGATGAGTTGCAGAAAGCGGAAGATGCAGTAACAAATGCTAGGAACATGGCAGAGCGAGAAAAATCCATGGAGGCAAACATCGCCCTCAAAGCCGCCACGGCGAAATACAAACACACCCTTAAGCAAACAGCAAGAGAAAGTTGGAAAAATGAAACGGAAAGCCTAAACCTGGACAAAGACGGGAACAAGCTATGGAAGCTAGTCAGAGCCATGAACGACGAAACCCCGTCAAATAAACAAATTACTATCAAGCAGGGCGAGAACTTGATCACAGGTAAGAAAGCCGCAAACGCCTTTGTCGATCACTATGCCAGAGCAAACCACATCGAGGTCCCTGCAGATAAGCATACAGACATTAGCGAAGAGCTAAAGGGGCACGACAACATTAATACGGCACCTGAAGAGCACATGATGGCCAAATTAACAATGCGCGAAATGGAAGAGGCTATGAGAACATTAAAGAAAAGGAAATCTCCCGGAAAAGACGGGATAACAAACGAAATGTTGATAAAGCTGGGCCAAACAGCGAAGTGGAAACTGCTATCGGTCCTGAACCAAAGCTGGAAAAGGGGAATTGTACCCCAGGCATGGAAAGACGCAATACTGGTACCAGTACCAAAAACAGGAAAGGACAAAACAGATCCAAATGGATACAGGCCCATCAGCCTACTGAGCTGTGTCGGCAAGCTGATGGAACGGATGATAAACACCAGACTGATGTGGCATCTGGAAGAAAAACGAATACTAATTCCACAGCAAGCCGGCTTTAGACAGCACAGATCCACTGAGGACCAGGTCATCCTCATAGCCCAGGAGATAGAAGATGCCTACCAGGCACAGAAACACACAGTAGCTGTTTGGGTGGATCTGGAAAAGGCATTTGACAAAGTCTGCAAAGACGGACTTAGAGTCAAGCTAAGAAGAAGTGATGTTTGTGGGAAAATGTACAAGTGGATCAACCACTACCTCAAACAAAGAACGGCCAGAGTCCAAGTACAAGGGCAGATGAGCAAAAAGGTGACACTCGAGCAGGGAGTACCCCAAGGGGGAGTACTGTCACCCACACTCTTCCTGGTATATATAAACGATATTACAGAGAATATACCAAGAAGACTCCATAGCTCAAAGTTTGCAGACGATCTGGCTATGTGGACCTCTGAAAAGAATCTCACCATAGCAAGAAATCGGATGCAGACGGCCCTAACATCGCTGTAAGAGTGGGCGAACTCATGGCTGGTCAAAATAAACGAGGAGAAAACCACATGCACAATATTCTCGCTTTCATTAAAACCCGAAAATACCAAATTAAGTCTAAATGGCAAATTCCTGCAGCGAAACGACAACCTAACCTATCTGGGAGTCACATTTGATCGGCGCATGACATGGAAAAGTCAGATTGAGAGAAACCGAATGAAAGCCAGAGAAAGAATGGCAATCATGAGGAAACTTGCTGGCACAAGCTGGGGAGCAGACGAAGGCATACTAAAGAAACTGTACACTGGAAGAGGGAGACCAGTTCTCGAGTATGGCATTGCGGCATGGACAACAGCAGCGAAGGCGAACTTCGATAAAGTTAACAAACTTCAAAACCAAGCCATGAGAATTATAACAGGTGGCATGAAGTCAACGCCAATTGTAGAACTTGAAAAGATTACAAAACTGCAATCCATGACCGATAGAAGAGACTGCAGAGCCCAGCTGCAGTCAGAGAAACTCCGAAGACTGACCGACCATCCAATGCACCAGAGACTAAACAATTTGGGAAATGGGAAACTAAAGCGGAGAAACTTTGCAGAAATAGCCAAAGCAAAGATGCACGAAGATCCCATAAACGCACTAACAACACCAAAACCCATCACTACTGTACGAAAACCTACCTGGAGGCAGGATATATTTCCAGAGGTGGTAGAAAATATACCAGGTATTGCAAACAAAAACTGCCAGACTGAAAAAGAAAGGAGAGACACTACCCTAAGCTTCATAACGAAAAGCTACCCAAGCATGGACTGGACCCATGCATACACCGACGGTTCTGTAACAAACCAGGACGGAGGGGCAGGAGCATTCCTGAACCTACCAAATGGCAGAAAAATAACACTGTCATTCGCTACTGGTAAGTACACAAGCAATTTCAGAGCGGAGGCAGAGGCACTGAGGGCGGCAGTGGAAGAAATGGTGACACACAATGAAAATGAAAGCCATATAGTCCTGCTTACAGATGCTCCCGCCGTAGTCACAGCGCTAAAAAGCCAGAAAAACACTGAGCTTAATGACTTAAGAGCAGCACTCTGCAAACTGTGCCAGCAGTCCGCACCAAAAAGGGTAGTGGTACAGTGGGTCCCATCACACTGCAACATCCAAGGCAACGAGGAGGCAGACAGACTGGCAAAAGAAGGTGCAAGACTACCACAAACAGATACTAGTATGACGTACGAAGAGTCAAAACGGCTTATCAAAGCCAGATACATGATCAAATGGGAAACCGAACATACTGGTTACACCACAAACGATGCCTATTACCAGCTGAACCGAAGAGAGCAGGTCGTTGTCTTCAGACTTCGCACTGGCCACAATAGACTGAGGTACCACCTATTCAACAAATTAAAGATAGGTGGTACCGACGAATGCCCGTGCGGTACTGGTAAAATGACCGCGGAACATCTGCTGCAGAACTGCCCGACATACGAGGATCAGAGAGAGCAGATGTGGCCATCACCAGTGGAACCACATGACAAGCTCTATGGCAGTGTCGACAGCCTCAGGATGACCGCCGCTTTTTTCGAAAATATAATGGTTACTGTCTGATTCGTACGAAGAAGAAGAAGAAGATACTGGTTTAGGAGACTCTGCAGAGTATGTATACACCCGGATTCATTTACATCACCTTGCTCTAAAAGCTATGCGCATCCAATTTATTCTTAAATGATTTAACTGTCACTGCCTCCCCTACCTAACGTGGCAATGCATTCCAAGCATTCATCACTCTCTGACTAAAAAAGTATTTTTTAATATTTAATCTGGACCTCTCTTTAGTTAATTTGTAACTATGCCCTGTTGCGGGTGGCTGTATTAACAAAAATGTTATAGTCTAATTTATCCATTCCTCTGATCCATCGCGCGTAGAGCAATGTTTTATAACCGCCGATCCACGGACCTGTACTGGTCTGCATATATTTCCTGCCGGCCCGCGACAGTTATTGCCGCTTACCTCCTTAACTGTGGAAGTCGCGTGAGGTGATCGAAGCACTTTAGGCAAATAATGTTAACTCTAATGTCGTCAGCTACATAAGTATACGTACTTTTCGGACACAAGAGCTGAACTAAATTTTACAACGGTTTAAAAATTTTTTTTGTTTTTTTGTTTTTGTTTTTTGTGTGTGTTGAAATGACCGGACCTCAAAACAGGGCAAAATGTAAATTAGGTCAATCGGAAATTGATAGATACGTTTTAGAGGTGATTCTTTCTGCTTATACTGTATTCAGAATACTTTTTTCGAATAACGGTTTTTTTATTTCTGTCGGAGCTGTCCGCAGAATATGTTTCTTGTTTTCACCTGTCCGCAGGTATAACAAGGTTGGGAAGCAACTATAGAGGACTTTTTCTTGTGGCTTATCTCTCCTGCAGGTGTAACAAAGATTGGGAAGGACAGGTATAGAGGACTTTTTCTTGTTGCTCAAAGCTCCTGCAGGATGATATAGACTGCCCGAAGTCCTATTCTCCCTAGACGCACCTCTGACTGTATTCTCTGCAGATTACAGTGTCACTCTTCTTTTGTTCCCATTTCGGGGCTCGGTAACACATCGCATTAACGACTAGTTAGCAAAAGAGAGAGAGCAAAGCGAGACGAAAACGAACAAACAATTCATGGATATAAGACCATTATTAAAGTCATATAGAAAGTCAACCAAACGAGAGATAACTATCACTTGTTTGATCGATGAGAGCAAGTGAACCAGTTCCGCATGAGAACAGGATATAGAAGATATAATAACTGCTAACAAACGCTTATGAGTCAGCGTGTACTAGTAGGTCAAACTCGTTCGGTATTTACAATCCCAAACGCTCCTGGTTCAAATCCTGCCGTGGTCAGTTTGGCGGACACGGGATTTTATTTTGCTTGTTGCAAACGCCCCCCCCCCCCCCCAACACGTTTTTAAAGTAATTGCAACCTACCGTACTGCACACCTGCCAAGAAACTGATACCCTCAAATAGGCTGGCGTATGAAGCGAAGTTCTGCAAAGGGCATGCTACTTACTTGTACTACTACGCAAGCTTAAATTGGCCCTATCATCTACGTTAAGTGTGCGGAGAAGCTGTACAGACAGCCGAACAAATCGTTCACGACTGTTACATGCTTAAACAAGAGCGTACTAAGCACTGGCCCTCGGAAGCGATCCTCCACTGAAAGCTGATTAAAGGAATTGAAGAACTCTCCACTGAAGCAAGCTTTATCCAGAGCGTTGGATTTGGCTTGGCTTGGCTTGGCTTCGTTCATTCTCAATCTCCCACTACCAAACTCTGAAAGGGATTAAGTAGCAGAGTGTAGTCCAGAAAACGGAATGCGTTGTGTCGTAGTTTACAGCTTGACTGCGATATTTGCACCTTTCGGTCCAACACATCCGAGTTCAGCAAGCATTTTTGAGTACCGGGTTAGCATTCCGTCTTCGATCCCTTCTCCTTAGCCAGTCTGCCCTGCTGCAGCCTGTTATCCAGGATCACCGCGTGGAGGTGTAGAAGGGGCTTGGCAGCTCTGGTTCGCTGGCCCTGACGCTAGCAGTCAGCTATTCCCAGTTCATCTCCTCATGTTATCCACCCCTTTATAACGATGCTTGCCTGTTAATGGCTTCCTTCTACCCGATCCTCTAGTATGGCCTCCGACAAGGAAAATATTTTGTTATATGGTCAAAGTAACGTAACTGTCTAACCTTGATTTCGGTCATTAATTCTCTTTTCACCCCCAACAGACCTCTATATTTGTTTTCTTCTCTTTCCAAGAAATACGACCCAATCTTCTATATACCCAAATTTCGAAGACTTAATTATTAAATTCCAACTTTTTATTCAGTGTCCATGCTTCTGTGCCATGAAGTAGTGGCGGAATATACATAACACCTGACAATTCTCATATATATATAATAAATGATTTATCTGTTTGAATTTCAGAATAGTAGAAGGAGAATACTCGGTATTTCCCTTTCTAAATGAACAATCTTACGTGTAACTCAGCCATATAACGATCATCGAGAATGCTGCTGTGAATGCTGTTTTATTTAGCTCATTTATTCTCCTCTGGAAATTTATCCTTCTATCTCATTGTCTTCGTCTCTCTCGATATATATATATATATATTTCCACTAATAACTAATGGATACCTAACACTCTCGATGACCCTTGGGTTGGAGAAGGTGACAGACTACATGCGCTCTGAGACCAGCTATTCATTGCATTGCGCCGATTTGTTTCCACTCAGTATTGCGTTGGGCTGAGTGTGACCAACTCAGCATTGCGCTAAGTCGAGCATGTGCCAAACCCTAGTAAAAAGCTGAAACAACATAGTGGAACTGACTTATAACGGATTCTTCGCGAGACACCGCCAGAGCTCCTCAGAACAGTTACATCAGCACTAGAAATTGCACACTGCCGGCTGCGTCACGTCTCCTGCCTGCGTTCATCATATTTCTCCATTCCCCAAGGCGGTGTTCGTTGCGCTATGGATTTATTCTGCGCCTGTCGACCTAGTGAATCCTGCTTCGGCAGTAGTTTTATGTAAGTGTCTGCTTCCTCCTGCATTTTCTAAGGGTTTGCTTCCTCCTGCATTTTCTAAGGGCCAGCTTCCTTCTGAATTTTCTAAGGGTTTGCTTTCTCCTGCATTTTATAGAGGTCTGCTACCTTCTGCATTTTCTAAGAGTTTACTTTCGCCTGCATTTTCTAAGGGTTTGCTTCCTTCTGCATTTTCTAAGCGTTTGCTTCTTTCTGTATTTTTTAAGGGTTTGCTTCCTTCTCCATTTTCTAATGGTTTGCTGCCTTCTGCATTTTCTAAGGGTTTGCTTCCTTCTGCATTGTCTAATGGTTTGCTTCCTCCTGCATTTTCTAAGGGTTTGCTTCCCTGGGGTAATTGTCGGTTCTGTGATTTGGGAATCGAACCCAGCACCTGCGGATTGTGAGCCGTCTCACTTAACCAATAGCACACGCCGTCCCCGATTAATAATATAATAATACAATAATACAATATTAATAAGAATTCAAGGCAAAGGCCGCCGTTCATCGTAGACGATGATAGCGTAATTGATTTTGCTAAGGAAATTTTTAGTAAGGATTAACTGCGTTTGTTTTTATCCTCACTTTCTCGTCTCGAGCCACCCGACCCCAATGGCAAGTCAAGGACAAGTCGACTACGGGGCGACTACGAGATACAGGGGACTCCGCATCAAGCACCCGGTAAAAAGACGGCGGAGTCCGGAGTCAAACCCACACCACCTGATCACGAGGCCGACGGCTTAACCACTTTGCCACGGAATACCGAACAAGAATTATAATAATAATAATTCTCTTTCTTCTTTTGTTCTACTGGTCTTGCCATACGGCGTCACAGAAAGGTGGGATACGCAGATTTCTTGTCATCGCCAAGTGGGAGGCTTGTTTTGTCTTTAGGTGTAACTTCCTGAGAGTGTCAGAGGCACCCTCGATCCACCGACGTCGTGGATCTTACACTAGTGAGTTGCTAGTAAGGATCAAGATTGACATTGGTAACACAAAGTAACATAAATAATTCATTTATCATTCGCCTCTTAGTTGAAAGAAGCACTATAGGGTGTTAACAAATCGGTGCAATTTGCAACAGATGAAAGATAGAAAGATAAAAATGAATCAATAACAACACACAAAAAAAAATAAATAAGCAATAGTAAAAACAACAGCAACAGCAAATACACAACATAAACAACAACAAAAACAGTAACAAGAACAACACATGCAACACGAATAACAGCAACAATAAAGCAACAGCATCAACTAGAACACACACAAAAAAACAACAGCAAAACTACAGCATTAACAACATTAACAAAACAGCAACAGCAGCAACACAAATAAAATTGACAACAATCACAATATCAAAGCAACAGCATCAGCAGCAACAACAACAGCAACACCACCAACTTAGACGATTAGGTAGCGCTGTCCTCTGATATATTATTCAAATTCTAGCCGGGACAGCATTACGGAGCCTTGCTACCATTAACTTATAATTGCAAGTTAGTGAGTTCTGATTAGCGTAGTTAGTGGTTGTTGCTGCTAATGCCACTCCTACTTGAGCTAGGTACTCTTGATGACATTCTTTGGTGACGGGTTACAGAAGCTCTACTCTCATCCTAAACGGAAGGTAGACTGGGGTCCCCATCCAGTAGTGCAATGCATGGTTCCTCAGTAAGCTCACCCATATTGGGATCACATTGATAATCTCTGGCTAGTTAGACTACCACGAAACAGCCTGTTTCCAGGGGACCTTCTTGAAAGGGAAGTGGAAGTCTTGATCAAAATGTTTCACCTGACCCTGACTAATGTAGTCTGGTCAGTATGTTTCACCTGGCCCTGACTAACATGGTCTGGTCAGTATGTTTTACCTGACCCTGACTAACATGGTCTGGTCGGTATGTTTCACCTGACCCTGACTAACGTAGTCTGGTCAGTATGTTTCACCTGACCTTGACTAACGTAGTCTGGTCAGTATGTTTCACCTGACCCTAGCGTAGTCTGGTCAGTATGTTTCACCTGACCCTAACGTAGTCTGGTCAATATGTTTTATCTGACCGAACGTGTTGTGAAGATCTTTCAAACGTTGGTTGTAGAGCGTGAGGCTAATTCATATGTCTCTTTGGGAGGCTTGGGTCACTCTTAAGTTTGAACTCCATTTCTTTCATAAGTGACCATGTTTCTGTGGCATATCACATTTCTGGGAGAACTGTGGAGTTGAATAGAGAGGTGACCAGTGTATGATCGTGCGTATGATCTAATGCCGTCTTTTTTGTGGACGAGAAAGGCACCCATCCAATGCGACGACATCTTGCTAATTCTGGGTTTAGGTCGTTCTCCATTTTAAATAAGCGTCACAGGTAGATACACTCCTCTACGTCCTGCAGATTCTCGACATTAAGGATGACTGAGTCATTTGTAGTGAAACGGTTACGCATGACTTTTGTCTTGGAGGTGTTCATCGCGAGGCCCGCTTTTCTCCCTACGTTGTGAAGCGTCGCTACCATTTGGTTGACGTCCTAGGCTGTTTCTGTGATGAGCACTATGTCATCTGTGAAGCGGAGGTGATTTAGTCGCTTGTCGTTGAAGTTTATGTGAAAAGGGTTTCAGTCGTATAGAATGATGATGGATTCCAGTGCATGTATATATACACATACATGACTACATTCATAAATACACACACATACACACTCTACACACAGATCACACAGACATACCACAGACACATACACATGTATACACAAATATATACGTTGAAACACCACTTACACGTACAAACACACACACACACACACACCATACACACCACACACACACATGCATACATCATACATACATACATACACACACATACATACATACATACACACACATACATACATACATACACAACATACATATATACACACATACACACATACATACACACATACATACATACATGCATACATACATACACACATACATACATACACACATACACACAAACACACACGCACGGACATACAGACAGACGCACGCAAGCACATACAAGGTGAGGTTCGACGAGATCCAAATAGTAGTGAGCGACACGCAGATGAAGCCAAGCATAGCACACCAGCCTGCAGGGCCCAGGTTCACCTTCATCACCACCCTCGTGATGTGAGGAAAGCTACGACAACACATCACTTATCGTTCTTGTTAGGGCGCACAAAAGAGTAAACCAACTAATTGTGGGAATTCAACAACAACAATAACAACAACAACAACAACAACACACGTACACACATATTTATATATATATATATAAACAAAAATGTCGATTTTTCTAAGAGAACTTTGATTGGTTTTTCCATTGTGTCAAAAATATTCACGGTTTAAAGAAAGGCGGATTATAATCTCTGCTGTATTTTTCCCACAAGCCAAATTTGTTCTATCCAAGAAAGTTAGTACAAATCACGTCTGACGTTAAAGAAAACAACTAAGAATTAACCTTTCACGAAAGCTGATTTACCAGTTTTACCAACTTGAAACAAAATGTCGAAAATGGAAGAACAACTTGGATTGCCAGCCAAGATAGCGTAAGTGAATAATTGCATTGTTGCTAGCTGACTGTGTCTCTTGTAGAGCTGTCTAGAAGCATGAAAGTTGTAAGAAGTTCACTTAAAAAGATCACGATCTACGAAACAGACAATGACAACGGTTTTGTTGGTAGAATATTCTTTTATGCTATGTTATGTGTTATGTTGTGTTATGAATGGTATTTTAGTTTTACTAAATTAAATTATTGACTTTCGTAAATGGTTGCATGTACACAATTCAAGTTACAACGGCTATGTTGCTGGAATATTCTTTTATGTTATGTTGTATTATGTTAGGTTGTGTAATGTTATGTTGTGTAATGTTATTTTGTGTTGTGTTATTTAAGTTTTACTAAATTATATTATTTACTTTCGTAAATGGTTCCTTGTACATAATTCAAGTTACAACGGTTATGTTGCTGGAATATTCTTTTATGTTATGTTGTGTTATGTTATTTTGTGTAATGTTATGTTGTGTTTAGTTATGTTGTGTATGTTATTTTAGTTTGACTAAATTATATAATTTATTTTCGTAAATGTACACAATTCAAGTTTGGAAATTGTAATGATATCACCAATGGGGAACTGTTGGAGAGAGCATGGCATATACAAGTGTAGAATGACATACAGATGAGGGGCTTACGCTATATAGGGCCCACATTACGGAACCAGTTGATAACATTACAAGACAGTATCTGTTCTGGAATCCACAGGGCAGCGGGATTAGTGAACCACAGAGACACTCATTAAAGAAGTGGGATCTGAATGCCAATATCAGGGTGGCACACAAGATGTAGACAGAATTGGCTCGGACGGCTTATGCTAGAAAGACTTGTTGAAGAAGACCTATACTCCACTAGAAGTGGTTATATTTTTGATTGATTGATATTATATTATGTTATTTAATGCAAAGTGTAGACACTGCAATCAGATAAACTCAAATGTTCCTAGTCTCTTTCAGCAAAAAAAGCAATTATTGGATATTGCTGATACTTGACTTGACGTCTTTATGCTGGCTTATACGACTCTGTAGAGTCTGTATACAACCAGTTTATTTTACATTCACTTGATTTAAAAATAAATTTGCGCATCCAATCTATTCTTGAATGAATTAATTTACCCTGCCTCCACTATTTCCCATGGCAATGCGGCTCGTGGCCGAATGGTTTCGAGGCCTACCTGCCGACAAGGAGGGCAGTGGTTCGAATCCCCGGTATGGTATATGTTGTTTTTCTGTTGGGGGTGATAAAAACAAGCATAGGCAGCACACGATGTGACGACAGCAGTGACGAAGCGGCCAGTAGTCCTCAGTCTTCAATCTTCATAATCCCTCGACTTTCCCAGCAATCGGAAAAATGTCGTATGAGAGTTAATCTGGGGTAGTTCTCTAGCCGCCGTGATTGAATCTCACCCAGTATTCGTACAGCGATCTCAGTCCCGCCAGACGGAGCGATAGCGCGGGCTTGCCGAAAACGCTCGCCCGCCTCTCCCCGGCTAGGTAGCAGGATGAAATTTGTGGTGTCGTGCCCTACGTAGAGGTGCGTTACTGTGGTCCGTATCGAGAAACTTTGACAGTGAGTGGCGCTTTTTCGAAAGCTTATAGCAGACCTCGACAGTTCGTCTCGCTGGTGGTCAGACTCTCGCAAAGAGCTTGTGACCGGCAAGTGGAAAGCAGGAATACAGCCTAAAGGCTCTGTCCGCTCGCTCGACCAACCCTCGGGAGAAGGACAGGCCGGCAGGCAAAACTTGTCTCTAGTCCCTGTGAAATTCATCGCCGGGGCCGTTGGGATACGTTCTGCACAGAGCGCTGCCATCCCTCCCGGAGCGAGCCCGGTCGATCTGTCGGTCGTCTGGTGTGCGTACGGGCCCCTGTCAGGCGGTCCTAGGTCGACGGAGTGAGGGTCCGTCCGTCAGTCGGTCCCTGCGGCCATCCTGGTGAGGTTTTTTACACATCCGTCCTCCGCTCCGACGACCAGTGTGTGTGGTTCGTACGTCTCCGACAGATATCTGGTTGATCCTGCCAGTAGTCATATGCTTGTCTCAAAGATTAAGCGATGCATGTCTAAGTTCACACTGTCTCACGGTGAAACCGCGAATGGCTCATTAAATCAGTCGAGATTCCTTAGATGACACGATCCCACTTGGATAATTGGCAATTCTAGAGCTAATACATGCTTACCAAGCTCCGACCCTCGCGGAAAGAGCGCTTTTATTAGTTCAAAACCAATCGTCGTTTCCCCTCGCGGGGTTGCGGCGTCCCCACTGGTGACTTTGGATAACTTTGTGCTGATCGCATGGCCTCATACGCCGGCGACGCATCTTTCAAATGTCTGCCCTATCAAATGTCGATGGCACGTGACATGCCTACCATGTTTGTAACGGTAACGGGGAATCAGGGTTCGATTCCGAAGAGGGAGCATGAGAAAAGGCTACCACATCCATGGAAGGCAGCAGGCGCGTAACTTACCCACTCCCGGCACGGGGAGGTAGTGACGAAGAATAACAATACGGGACTCTTTCGAGGCCCCGTAATTGGAATGAGTACACTTTAAACCCTTTAACGAGGATCTATTGGAGGGCAAGTCTGGTGCCAGCAGCCTCGGTAATTCCAGCTCCAATAGCGTATATTAAAGTTGTTGCAGTTAAACAGCTCGTAGTTGAATCTCAGGCGCAGGCGGGCGGTCCGGCTCGCACCGGTTCACTGCCCGTTGTCTCCTGCCCTACCATCTGCCGGCTCTCTCCCGCGGTGCTCTTCGCTGAGTGTCCCGGGTGGCTGGCGCGTTTACTTTTAAAAAATTAGAGTGTTCAAAGCAGGCCTTGGCTGCCTGAATAATTGTGCTTGGAATAATGGAATAGGACCTCGGTTCTATTTTGTTGGTTTTCTGAATTGGAGGTAATGAATAACAGGGACAAACGGGGGCATTCGTATTGCGGCGTTAGAGGTGAAATTCTTGGATCGCCGCAAGACGAGCTACTGCGAAAGCATTTGTCAAGAATGTTTCCATTAATCAAGAACGAAAGTCAGAGGCGCGAAGACGATCAGATACCGTCGTAGTTCTGACCATAAACGATGCCGACTATCGATCCACAGGAGTTGCTTCGATGACTCTGCGGGCCGCTTCCGGGAAACCAAAGTTGTTGGGTTCCGGGGGAAGTATGGTTGCAAAGCTGAAACTTAAAGGAATGGACGAAAGGGCACCACCAGTAGTGGAGCCTGCGGCTTAATTTGACTCAACACGGCCAACACTGAAATGATTGACAGGCCGAGAACACTTTCGTTTGGTCCAATATGGAACGGGTGCTGGAATTAGACCCTTGAAAATCTGGGGCTATGCTCTCGGTGGCTTGACTGTCCCACACTCAGTGTTCGATAAAGGAATTGACGGAAGGGCACCACCAGGAGTGGAGCCTGTGGCTTAATTTGATTCAACACGCCAAAACTATAAAACGACGGACAGACTGAGAGCACTCTCGTTTGGTCTAATAGGAAACGTGTGCTGGTATTAGACCCACGGAAGACAGGTCAGTTGTACCTTCCGAACGAAAGAGCGTCTGCTACGGTAACCCTGCTTAACCCTACAGAAATCGCAGGCTCCAGACGCTTGGTCATTGACTGACTAAAAAGCCCTTTATTGATTCGTTGGGTCTAATAGTGAACGGGTATTAGACCCTCGGAAGACAGATCAGTGTTACCCTACTAATGACAGGGCGTTGCTACGGTAGTCCTGCTCAACTTGAGAGGAGCCGCAGACATTTGGTTCACATTATAGGCTGATAAGCCAACGGCGCGAGGCTATCATGTGAGGGATTACGGCCGAACGCCTCTAAGCCAGAATCCCGCCTAAAATCTCAGCACGACTGCAATGGGAGCCGTCGACATGGTGGGGACCCACCCGTTCGAGCCGCAGAAAAAGGTCTCTGCCGTCCGTCGGTCAAACCGGGCGGGTAACTGCTCGATATTCACCCCATTCGGCGATTAGGTGCGAAACAAAAACAGAAGACTTAGTTCTTGGTCGGGGTGTCGTAAACAGTAGAGCAGCCACCTCACTGTCAACTGTCGAGTCTCAGCCCCTGATCATGAGATATGTCCACACACCAGGCGAACAATATCTCCGTGACATTACTAGGCTTGTCCTCTGGTTAAATGCACTCCTTCGAGAGGAATCGCAGGTCGCTGACATTTCGTCCACGTGCTTGGCTGATAAGCCAATGGTGCGAAGCTACCACCTGAGGGATTTCGGCCGAACGCCTCTAAGCCAGAATCCCGCCCTAAATCTCAGCACCGCTGTGATGGGAGGCCACGATATGGTTGGGACCTGGGGCTCGCGTCTCAGCCCGGTCCGGTCGAGATGCAGAAATGCACCTGGCCAAATGCACTCCTGCATCACTCTTTACCTCTGTCTGCTATCAGCCATCCCAATGGACGCAGAAGAGATGTAGTCCAGCGGACATTGCACCTCTGCCTTATTGTGACAACGTCCTAGGTGGCGGGGAATGCTAGGCGTGCCATCACTGCAGATGAGCCGAGAAAATAAAGGGAGCAAAGAGATACCTCACTTACATGCATGTGCTACGTTTCTAGCAGGACGTGACGACCCTGAGACACAGTCACACTGGACTGCCTCTCTTCCGGGATAGTACAAACTAGTACATAGTCCATCATATCATATCATTACCAAACCCTAAAGACACGAGTGGGGAAGACTCGTTAGTCCTTTAAGACAACTTCCCTAAGAGAGACAACTCTGACCAAAAATAACTGCTGCCTTGCAGATAGGCTGGGGACAGTCAAAGGCTAAGGAGGGCATCCCTACAGAAACGACTGTTGAAATCGGATGCACTGAGCCACAGGCTTAACAAAATAAAACAGTGCAACCTAAATATCGCTGTAAACAGGGTACGATGAGGAAGAAGAAGTATGAGAGTTAGACAGTAAATCATTCTAAGCATTCACCACTCTCTGACTAACAAATATTTTCTGGTATCTAATCTGAACCTTTCTTTAATTAATTTGAAGTTATGCCCACTTGTTCCTTGTTCTTGTGGGCGGTTTGTATGTTGAAAAAAGAACTTGTTATAGTCTAAGTTATTCTTTCCGTATAGTATCTTATAAGCCAGAATTGTCACCTCGAATTCGTCTCTTTTCTAGATGATTAACTCGTAACTATAATTCTGGAATCCCACTATCAGTTCTGTCGCTCTTATTTGTATCATATTCAGCATGTTTATTTCCCCTTTATCGGCGTGGGCTAGTGGTTAAGTGACACGGCTCACAACCAGAAGGTGCTGGGTTCGATCCCCATCACAGCACCGGCCGTTACTCCGGGGAAACAAACCCTTAGAAAATACAGGAGGAAGCAAACCCTTACATAAATGCATGCTGAAGTCGGATGCACTGGGCCGACAGGCGCAAAATAAAAACCACAGTGCAACGCACACCGCCTTTGGGGAATAGATAAATAAGGCGAACGCAAAAATAAAATAAAAAAATCCCATCTATGATAAAGATCCCACACCTGTGCACACTACCCCAATCTAGGTGTAACTAATACTTTATACAGTTTGACTATCACTTCCTTGCTCCTATGTTTAACATTTGTTTTCATTATTCTAAACATTATAGCACATCGTTGTTCTTTGTGGGAGCGACGTGTAACATGATAGTTAGATGAAACATGTTGCCCAAGTTTTCAGCTCTTGTCCGCGCTTGTGCTCCTGGCAAACGTGACAGTCTCGTCATTCTTTCCAACGTGGTGGGGATTGACATTGTGATGCCCACAGTGGAGTCTCGCATCAGGAGCGAAAACTCAGAACGTCATCAGTAGAGAAGAACTCAGAACGTCATTAGGATTGAAGAACCTAGAACGAATGGCTTTGAATACAAACAACAATTCCCTGGTTGTCCACACCCCTGCCCCTTCCTCTAAGTTGTGCCTAGTTACTCAATCTACATCTCATTTCAAACTCTCAGGCTCTGTGGCGTATTTGTTCATCGATTAGAGAGTCATCTTCTAGCTGAAAGTCACTTATTGATTTCAGTAGTTATGCCTTTCCGTGTCTATTTCTTGATGTATGGAAAAATCGCGAATCTGAATGCAGTGAAACTTCTAACGTTCATAAATTTGTTCTTATTCTTGATTGAATGGATGAAATGGTATGATCGTATCTCACACTGGGAACTGTTATGTATGAATGCAAATCAATAAATTAGAGATGGCAATTAAAAAACTAAAATAAGTCTTCTACCTATTCTTCGTTCATCCTTAGATCAAGGTCCGAGTTTCTCTTATGAAATGCACCGTTGTTTGTAAGGCTGTTTTATATCTATAAAGTTTTTGTCACATATCTGTTATGCGAGGCCAGTATTGTTCTCTCTTTCTGCGTGAGCATGTAGATTTGTAGGATGTGTTTCACTGTCATGGTATGTAACCTATATGGACACCTGTCATTTATTCCAATCCGGATTACGTTGTAAAGATGACCCTTGAGTCAGTTATGCTAAGTTCTGTCTGAAGATGACTTCTTCTTCTCTAGTTAAATTAAAGTAGCTGTCATCTTTTCGGAAATGTGGGTGTTGATAAACCCATTATTATCTGAAGTTGACGTTAATTATGTTCTTGGCTTCATTATACGTGATGCTCATGTCTGTTTGTGGGGATGCTCCTCCACACTTTGATAGTTTGTCTGCAGCTTCACTGCCTTCAATATTGCAGTGGGATGAGATCCACTGCATTACCAATCGTGGGTGTTCTGCTGAGAGCCGTGTCAGGGAGAACATACATTGCTCGAGATCTTCATCTCTGTGTTGTTTTAACGCTGCTAATACTGACGAGGCATCAGCTAGGAATACTATGAATACTGTGAAACTAAGGGAGATACGAACCAGAAAACCAATTATTATTACATTTACATTGTCCCTTATTTCTCAACATCATTTCAACCAGCATTGATATCATTATCTTATCGCTTGATCAATACACTGAAACGTGCAGCATGAATGTCCTTTGTCTGCTGTCTCAGTCACATGGGCACTTCTCGTTCAACCTCTTCGTTATATGCAACACGGCTCACGCTAAGGTGAGGGTGATCATGCATTATGCAGTAAGCTAAACCACACGAACATCCGTTTGCACCCGCAGCACTGTCTATCGTTACTCGTTGTCATTACTCGCCTGTCCTTGCAAATCACCAACGCCACTTTTTACACAGATGCTACTACTGCAGTCTGAACAGGACGGCCGCATTGGACGTCTTAAGCAATTTTTTAGCGTTCTTGAGAAAATGTATCCACCCCGTTAGGCGCTGCGCCGCTTTATGCGACAAACCATTATCACTACTAACAGTAAGGATTTCCTTATGAATATTCTTTGTACATAGTCATTAAACTAAACCATACAACAGCACGCTGTTCTTTGATTGTACAATCTGTACTTATGGACGCCAGTAATCACATAGTTGGAGATTGCTGCCACCGAATGATACATTAAGAAAGTACCAACTACACTGTTCAGCTATCATGTATCAGTGTGTGACCTAGTTACTGACTTACCTTCAAATAACTGGAAACGTTATTAGTGGACCGATACATGTCGTCTTGGTGTTGAGACTTTGGGTAAGCCATAAGTAAAGGCAACCAAAGGGCAGCATTACTGAGCAGGCTCTTGTTTACAGGGTAATCCGTATGAAATACCCGGTTGGGTCCATATATGAATGTTGTGATTCATACGACGAAAACCGTTCAAATAATGAAACGGAGGCCGAGACTTTAAAAAACAGTTTGACTTGGGCGAATTTATGCCGATAGGCACTGCGATTTGTGGTGACTCCAAGTCGGTTACGGAGTCGTTGAGACACATACCATACAACAAAAAGGAGATATTTTTGGTAGTGAAGTCGATCAACAACGTTATCACTGCCCACGGGTTTAATATCACCTTCTAATGGGTCCCTGTACATAGCGGGCTACCAGGAAACGAAATGCCTGACAGATTTTCCAGAATATGGGCCTCCAAACAACAACTGGATATACCATGCAGCAACCACACATTTAAACGAATTATTAAGATTAATATCAGGGAAATCTTTAGGAATAGGTAGTAGACGGGAACAACAGGTCGCAGGGTATTTAGCGAAATATCACAGCCAAAAAGTAATGATGGCATAAATAAATTATATTGAAGAGATCAAAGTATCATCTGTCAGTTCCGAACAGGACACACGCGAGTCAAAAGCCACTTGAATCCCATTAATGTTCAACACCTGTTCTTGTGCAGACATTGTGCTTATCCTGATGAAAGACATCTACTCATTGAGTGCAAAACGCTTGCGGGGATGAGGAAAAGGTTATTACAAGCACTGCCGACAATTACAAAAAACCGTACAACAACAACAACAACAAATACAACCATCCCGAATTTGCTCTCAGCCCCGAAAGTTAAGTAGCGACGAAGAAGACCAAATCACACATGGCACAGATAACTAGAATCTAAGATAAAGAGTTCGGGACTTATGTGGTCTGAACTGCAGAAATTTCCCTAGGGCAGAGGGGCTCGGCACGTGTTTGTTGAATACCTATGCTATACAGGGAGCTGGGAGGGTTTTGATTGATTGATTGATTGATTGATTGATTGATTGACTGATATCTAGCGTTACAATTATGAATGGTATCAAACCTGAGAATCAACGCAAAACCAAGTAACCTGACATGATCACGGCAGTAAATTTATGCAAGCCTCTGAACATTCTAGTCATCTATGTAGAGCTCATGGATAGAGAAGATTACCGTCTGGTCAGGTGGGGAGAAAAGACTAACGTCTGGTTAGGTGTGGAGAGGCGACTAAGGTTTAGTTAGGTGGGGAGAGGAGACTAACGTCTGGTCAGGTGGGGAGAGGAGACTAACGTCTGGTTAGGTGGGGAGAGGAGACTAACGTCTGGTCAGGTGGGGAGAGGAGACTAACGTCTGGTCAGGTGGGGAGAGGAGACTAACGTCTGGTCAGGTGGGGAGAGGAGACTAACGTCTGGTCAGGTGGGGAGAGGAGACTAACGTCTGGTCAGGTGGGGAGAGGAGACTAACGTCTGGTCAGGTGGGGAGAGGAGACTAACGTCTGGTAAGGTGGGGAGAGGAGACTAACGTCTGGTCAGGTGGGTAGAGGAGACTTAACGTCTGGTCAGGTGGGGAGAGGAGACTAACGTCTGGTCAGGTGGGGAGAGGAGACTAACGTCTGGTCAGGTGGGGAGAGGAGACTAACGTCTGGTCAGGTGGCGAGAGGAGACTAACGTCTGGTCAGGTGGGGAGAGGAGACTAACGTCTGGTCAGGTGGGGAGAGGAGACTAACGTCTGGTCAGGTGGGGAGAGGAGACTAACGTCTGGTCAGGTGGGTAGAGGAGACTTAACGTCTGGTCAGGTGAGGAGAGGAGACTAACGTCTGGTCAGGTCAGGAAACACAAACAATTTTAGTGAGATGAACTTACTGACCAAGACCCCACCTCACATCCATGTAGTTCTACATGGAAATAGAATGTGTCAGTCTGGTTAATGAGGTGGAAATTCACGTGGTCCCCGTAGTAGTGAGCGTTAAAAAGATGATGTCAAACATAGCACAACAGCCATGGATAACCCGAATCATCTTCAACAGCACGCTTGTAATGTGAGGAAACATAAGCACGGCGCACACAGGAGTAAGCTTGCTCATCGTGAGCGTTAAACAACAACCTACAACAAAAACAACACCACCATCAACAACAACACCACCACTACCTCCAACACCACCAGCACTTCCACCAACAACAACACCACCACCACCAACAACAACACCACAACCAACAACAACACAACCACCAACAAAAAAAACCCCACCACCACCAACAACAACAACACCACCACCACCCCCACCTCCAACACCACCAGCACCTCCATCAACAACAACACCAACACAACCTCCAACACCACTAACAACAACAACACCACCAACACCACCACCACCACCGCAAATTACAGCAACACAACCACCTCCAACACCACCAACACATCCAACACCACCACCACTACAACCAACAACAACAACACCACCACCACCACATCCAACCCCACCATCACCTCCAACACCACAAATAACAGCAACACCACCACCTCCAACACCACCCACACATCCAACACCAACACCACCACCACCAACAACAACAACAATAATACCACCACCAACAACAACACCACCACCACCACCAGCAACAACACCACCACCACCACCAGCTACAACACCACCACCACCTCCAATACCACCACCACTAAAAACAATAACAGCAACAACAACAACAATTAACCACTCATGCTGTAGAAATCACGAATTTGTTGCACAAAAGAACACAACTGCTTAGTAACACAACGACTGCGCTGATTAAAGTGGCCCAGCTAGACCTGAAGTCACCATTTAAATTGCTTTTTCTCGTATTGAAAATTATTGTCATATATGATTGGATCATTACTTATTTTCCGTACTGCCTGTATTTTAATGAATAACCCATTTCACTGTTTCTCAAGCGATTTTTGAAGTGAAAGTTCTCTAGGGCAGTGTGTAACAAATTTGTTTAGTTTCTAGACGCTGCACAGGAAAACATAGCAGCCATGGTGCAGAGTTTTTTGAAGAGTTGCGCGACTTGTCGGAGGGCATAGCGAATTGTTCTTGGAAACGTGAATTCTAAATGTGCATATTTAAGTTTATTTTCGAAGTGGTTCTTACCTATTTCCCTTGTATGTAATTTGTGTTATGCCTTAAGGGATATTCGTCAAAGAGATACTTGGGAGACGGGGAGAGGTGGGTTAAACTGTTGATAAATGTGGTGCGTTTGGGGGAGGGGGGGGGGAGTGATGTGTTTTTTCGTACACATGGTAACTCTCACTCGCACACAAATCTACCTGCAGTAAGAAACCCTCTTATCTTTGATATTATATTACTGTATCCTGTTGTTGTTGTTTGCGAATGCCGACAAAGAGTAGGTTACTCTTTTGTGCGCCTGAAAAGGACGATAAGTGGCTTTCCTCACATCCCGAGTGTGCTGATGAAGGTGGACCAGGGTCCTCCAGGTGGTTGTGCTATGCTTGGCTTCATCTGCGTGTCACTCACTACTACGGGGATCACGTCGATCCCTCACCCCGTTAGCCAGGCTGCCATAAAAACAGACCGTTTTCAGGGAGGGCTATTAGTAAGCCGATGAATAATGACATATTAGGGAACTTCAGATAAATAGAGAAGAGATGGAGGCTGGGGTTTGGGCTGTCCTCTGATCTGTTCTCGCTGAACATCGAATTGATACTGTGATCTGTAGAGATAATGCCTCGAATATCAATTGGTGGACATAACATAAAGAACTTGCGTTTCGCTGATGACGCTGTGTGGTTAATGCGCGGGATGAGTCAGATTTACAAGAACTGGTCAACAAGGTAGTACTTCACAGCGAAAATAAATTTCTCAGCTTAAATGAAAAGAAATCAGAAGTAACGGCAGTAAATAAACTGCATTCATCTCCAACATGTTGGTTAAAGGTGAAAGAGACGAGTCTAAAACAAATACACTCATTTCAATACTTGGGCACACACATCAGTTCCGATGAGAGACGCATTTACAAAATAAGGAATAGAATAGTCAAGGCAAAATCAGTTTCCCAGAGTATGAAGGAAGTCTTATACAACAAATGTCTATCACTAGATTTAAGGAAGAGAGTTCTTGGATGCTACGTGGAACCAGTACTGACATACTGCAGTTAGTCTTGGACAATCAGCAGGCAAGTACATGAATGATTGGAGGCAACTGTGGTTTTACAGAAGAATGTTGAAAGTTCCATGAACTGCAAAGAGAGCTAATAACGTGGTTTATGAAGAGGCACAAACAGAAAGGCAGATTTTGGCAAACATTAGGGGCAGTGGCTGTTAAGCCTACTCTTTTCAATTTCCAATTACCAATGAGTTTTTAATGTGCTCGACACTGAACACGGGAGTCCGATCTCAATACCCAGAGATCAAAGGAATTTTTACCAGAAGATTCACGTGAAAAAATCCCGTTCTCCACCGTGATTCGAGCTTGCGACCTCCGTCACCCGAGGCGGACACCTTACCTGGAGACCACTGTCCCCCTTATATAACAATGAATACTTGTCAAGTACATGTTTCATAGGATGGTCATGTCATCTTTGACACTGATTTTCTCCTATTTCCACGTTTGTTATTTTTATAATTTCGTTTTATGTGAAAAAGTTTCAACCATAACTGTTTCAAGTTGATATTTTATACTATTGTTTGAAAGGAGATAATGTTCATTGTTTGTATTTGTGTTTATCGTAATAGTTTATTTCCTTTTTTCTCATTCATCAAATTTTGTGTTCCCAATGATCGATAATAAAGAAGCGTTAATATTACAATGTTATTGTTTCTTTATTCTTTAATAGCTTCAATGAAGGGCATTTGTTCTGCAAGGATCTGCCATCATTTTATAATCATTTTTTTTACCCACGGTTTTAAAGATTCGCTCATGAGTATTGGCAATATACATTTAATTTATACATAAGGGGTCGCTGTAGTCGAGAGGTAAGGTACTCGTCACTCAAAGCTAAGAACGGAAACGGGGGACGATCGAATCCCGTATGTTTCATACAGCTCTAATCTCAAGGGAGGTAAGACCAGAGTGCCTGTATCCCGAGTTACCTGCCGTCGTCTTGGCTTATGTCACAGGTCCAAGGAAGTTGCTTCTTCATTATAATTCAAATGCAGCGCAAGTTACGAGGAAATGAGAATTAGTCCAGTCAGGCTCAACAAACTGACCAGGACATCACATCAGGGTGAGGCAAAATACACTGACCAAGACCACAATCTCTTCCATGTAGCATTCCCTGAAAACATGTTGTTTTCAAGTCAGTCTGGCTGACGAGATCTGAATCGATGTGATCCCGAGGTAGTAGTGAGCGCCATGCAGATGAAGCCAAGCATGGCACAACCGCCTGGAGGAACGCGTGCCACCTTCATCAGCATGCTCGGGATGTGAAGAACACTACTACAACCCTCCACTTAATGTTCGTTTCAGGGGGCACAAAAAAGTAAACTTACTCATTGTGAGCATTCAACAACAACAGCGCAAGTGACATCAAGACAAAACCGTCTTATGATATCGCCATTATATCTTTCGATGGAAAACTAAGTTCTACATAACAAAAATTAAAGGCAAACAAAAATTATAGCCAACAATTTTTTAATTGATTGTTCTAACGGACATTATGTTCTGTTGTATATGTAGCATTTTAAATACTGACAAAGACCACTACCTGTCTTCCATGTAGCGATCCCTGGAGACAGGTTGTTTTCAAGGCATTCTGATTGACGATATATGGATCGACGTGATCCTCGGGGTAGTGAGCGTCATGCAGATGAAGCCGAGCATAGCACAGCCGTCTAGTGGCGCACGGTCCACCTTCATCAGCACGCTCGGGGCTTTTCAGGACGCACAAAAGAGTAAACTTACTCATTGTGGACATTAAACAACAACAGCAGAGGCTACTCAAGGTCGTAACATTATTTCAAGAGTTCTTCTACGATAAAACGCTTGACACAGGCTGGTCTAGAAAGACAAAAGTCCAATCCAGCCATACATATTAAGAGATCATAGTGCTAGACATAGGTCAGGTTTCTCTTGATTGTGTTGGTGAACTTAATATTGAATTTCCAGGAAACAATAAGTGCAACTGTTGCTTAAACCTGCCTTCTAAAGTGTCGTCTTCCGTAGTTATCTGAATGATAATCTTGTTGCGTTGGCGTTCCATATTGATGTTCGGCTACGCGTTCTATTTTGCTTCCGCGTTTATTACATGTGGATTGGATTTCCGTCACTTGCGCGTCTGTTTACATTGTTGTATTGTTTCATAAAGAACGGTATGTTCTGCACATCTAAGCTTTCTTTAATTTCCGGTTTATTGATTGATGTCTGGTTCTCTTGGTTTAGTCAAGTTTATGGTATTGCCAGTCGGCACTTGATGCGTTGTATGAGATTATATATATGTAGATCACATTCTGGAACTTTTAGCTTTAAATTCTAGACGGTATACCATTTTTTAAGGTATGTTCTGTTCTATTAAAGATCGACGTAGCTGCACTCCCGGCAGATCTTAACGTGATCAGCCTGTTCCATCAAAGGCATGTGGATACTAATGGTTCTTATAGCTGGCTGGGTACATACATCTATACCATGTTGCCAGGCGCCACTCCATGTTCAACCAACGATTTATTTTTTAAATCTGCATTTTGTGCATTGTTTGTTCGTCAACTGCAGTGAATCAACTTAGAGGCGATCATTAAAGGAACTTCAGAATGTCAATGCTATCAATTTAAAATGTCTCCATTAAGTCTGTCTTCGTGGTTGGGATATAAAATTAACAAATGGTCATCAACCCAGGAATGACTAAGGTAGATAGATATCCCGCTAACCTAACAAGAGCTTGTACCGTTCACCGTCCATGAACACGATGCATGGTTGAGTTCCAGACTGCATACATTTTAGCCGGGTGTTGCATAGGTTCGATGTGGTCGAGAGGTAACGCACTCGCCTCCCAGAGCGATGAAGAAAAACGGCGTGTTCGAGCCCCGCATGTCTCAAGCGACGCTTAGTCTCAAAGAGGTGGGGCCAGAGTGCCTGCATTCTGAATTACCTTCAGTCGTCTTGACTTGTCTTGCCACAAGCACAATATAGTTTGGTATCAGAGAGTGAGGTTGATGACCAGTACAGCTTCTTCCTCACTATAATCCAACGCAAGTTAAACCATCCAGGGATCAAGATGCTGCAGTGGTCAGCGACCCATAGCTGACTGCAAGCGCCAGGGCCAGCGAACCATAGCTGCCAAGACACTTCTGCACCTCCACGTGGTGATCCTGGATAACAGGCTGCAGCAGGGCAGACTGGCTAAGGAGAGGGGATCGAAGAGGGAATGCTAACCCGGTACTAAAAAAATGTTTGCTGAAGTCGGATGTGTTGGACCGAAATGTGCAAATATGGCAGCCAAGCTGTAAACTATGACACAACGCATTCCGTTCTCTGGACTAGATTCTGCTACTTAAGCCCTTTCAGGGTTTGTTAGCGGGAGATTGAGAACGAACGAAGAAGAAGAAGAAGAAGAAGAAGAAAAACCATCCAGATAAAAACCGTCTAATGACGTCAACTAACTAGACCAATATGGAAAAGGTTCTTCTCCATTCCTGATGGTCACGGTGTGCTGTAAGCAGTTTTGGTCAACACAAGCTGCTGAAATTTGGAGACCACTTGATATCGTAGCTAGCTTTTCTGTATCTTCCAATGCACGGATTGAGATTCCAACAGGATAATATTTTTGTTAAAAGGTGTCTTATAGTGACGTCAGAGCTCTGAGAGAACGCCAGGTCAGAGATGTACGTTGTCATGTAGACAGATCAGGACTGTGAGGTGTCAGGTAGCTAAATCAGGACTGTGAGGTCTCAGATAGCCAGATCAGAGCTTCAAGAGCTCAGAAAACCATGTCAGAGCACAGATGTGTCAGATAGCCAGATCAGAGTTGTGAGGTGTCAGATTACTTGATCATAGCTATGAGGTGTCAGATTACTTTACCAGAGCTGTGAGGTATGGAATCCCAGATCAGAGCTGTGAGGTATGGGATCCCTAGATCAGAGCTGTGAGGTAACCAGATCAGAGCTGTGAGGTGTGAGTAAACCAGATCAGAGCTGTGAGGTGTGAGTTAACCAGATCAGAGATGTGAGTTGTTAGATTACTTAATCAGAACTGTGAGGTGTAAAATTACTCGATCAGAGCTGTGAGGTATGAGATGACCAGATCAGAGTTGTGAGGTATGAGATGACCAGATCAGAGTTGTGAGGTGTGAGATGACCAGATCAGAACTGTGAGGTATGAGATGACCAGATCAGAGTTGTGAGGTGTGAGATGACCGGATCAGAGTTGTGAGGTGTGAGATGACCAGATCAGAGCTGTGAGGTATGAGATGACCAGATCAGAGTTGTGAGGTATGAGATGACCAAATCAGAGTTGTGAGGTGTGAGATGACCAGATCAGAGCTGTGAGGTGTGAGATGACCAGATCAGAGCTGTGTGGTGTGAGATGACCAGATCAGAACTGTGAGGTGTGAAATGACCAGATCAGAGCTGTGAGGTGTGAGATGACCAGATCAGAGCTGTGAGGTGTGAGATGACCAGATCATAGCTGTGTGGTGTGAGATGACCAGATCAGAACTGTGAGGTGTGAAATGACCAGATCAGAGCTGTGATATGTGAGATGACTAGATAGGGCTGAGAGATGTGAGATGACCAGATCAGTGAGTTGTGAGATGACCAGATCAGAGCTGTGAGATGTGAGATAACCAGATCAGTGAGGTGTGAGAACACTATAACAGAGCTATTTGATGTCAGATAACCAGATGAGAGCTGGGTGGTGTGAGATGACCAGATCAGAGCTGTGACGTGTGAGATGACCAGATCAGAGCTGTAACGTGTGAGATGACCAGATCAGAGCTTTGAGGTGTGAGATGACTAGATCAGACCTTTAACGTGTGAGATGACCAGATCAGTGAGGTGTGAGAAGCCCGGATCAGATATGTGAGGTGTGAGTGAGATAGCCAGATAAGAGCTGTGAGGTGTAATATGACCAGATGAGAGCTGTGAGATGTGAGATAATCAGATCAGTGAGGTGTGAGAAGACCAGAACAGAGCTGTGAGTTTTGAGATAACCAGATCAGAGCTGGGAGGTGTGAGATGACCAGATCAGAGCTGGGAGGTGTGAGATGACCAGATCAGAACTGGGAGGTGTGAGATGACCAGATCAGAACTGGGAGATGTGAGATGACCAGATCAGAGCTGGGAGGTGTGAGATGACTAGATCAGAGCTGGGAGGTGTGAGATGACCAAATCAGAGCTGGGAGGTGTGAGATGACCAGATCAGAGCTGGGAGGTGTGAGATTACCAGATCAGAGCTGTGAGGTGTGAGATGACCAGATCAGAGCTGGGAGGTGTGAGATGACCAGATCAGTGATGTGTGAGATGACCAGAACAGAGCTATGGGATGTCAGATAACCAGATCAGAGCTGGGAGGTGTGAGATGACCAGATCAGAGCTGTGAGGTGTGAGATGACCAGATCAGAGCTGGGAGGTGTGAGATGACCAGATCAGAGATGTGAGTTGTGAGATGACCAGATCAGAGCTGTGAGGTGTGAGATGACCAGATCAGAGCTGGGAGGTGTGAGATGACCAGATCAGAGCTGTGAGTTGTGAGATGACCAGATCAGAGCTGTGAGGTGTGAGATGACCAGATCAGAGTTGGGAGGTGTGAGATGACCAGATCAGAGCTAGGAGAAGTGAGATGACCAGATCAGAGCTGGGAGGTGTGAGATGACCAGCTCAGAGCTGAGATGTGTGAGATGACCAGATCAGTGAAGTGTGAGATGACCAGATCAGAGCTGTGAGTTGTGAGATGACCAGATCAGAGCTGTGAGGTGTGAGATGACCAGATCAGAGTTTTGAGGTGTGAGATGATCAGATCAGAGTTGTGAGGTGTGAGATGACCAGATCAGAGCTGTGATATGTGAGATGACTAGATAGGGCTGAGAGATGTGAGATGACCAGATCAGTGAGTTGTGAGATGACCAGATCAGAGCTGTGAGATGTGAGATAACCAGATCAGTGAGGTGTGAGAACACTATAACAGAGCTATTTGATGTCAGATAACCAGATGAGAGCTGGGTGGTGTGAGATGACCAGATCAGAGCTGTGACGTGTGAGATGACCAGATCAGAGCTGTAACGTGTGAGATGACCAGATCAGAACTGTGAGGTGTGAAATGACCAGATCAGAGCTGTGATATGTGAGATGACTAGATAGGGCTGAGAGATGTGAGATGACCAGATAAGTGAGTTGTGAGATGACCAGATCAGAACTGTGAGATGTGAGATAACCAGATCAGTGAGGTGTGAGAACACTATAACAGAGCTATTTGATGTCAGATAACCAGATGAGAGCTGGGTGGTGTGAGATGACCAGATCAGAGCTGTAATGTGTGAGATGACCAGATCAGAGCTTTGAGGTGTGAGATGACTAGATCAGACCTTTGACGTGTGAGATGACCATATCAGTGAGGTGTGAAAAGCCCGGATCAGATATGTGAGGTGTGAGTAAGATAGCCAGATAAGAGCTGTGAGGTGTAACATGACCAGATGAGAGCTGTGAGATGTGAGATAATCAGATCAGTGAGGTGTGAGAAGACCAGAACAGAGCTGTGAGTTTTGAGATGACCAGATCAGAGCTGTGAGGTGTGAGATGACCAGATCAGAGCTGGGAGGTGTGAGATGACCAGATCAGAGCTGTGAGTTGTGAGATGACCAGATCAGAGCTGTGAGGTGTGAGATGACCAGATCAGAGTTGGGAGGTGTGAGATGACCAGATCAGAGCTAGGAGAAGTGAGATGACCAGATCAGAGCTGGGAGGTGTGAGATGACCAGCTCAGAGCTGAGATGTGTGAGATGACCAGATCAGTGAAGTGTGAGATGACCAGATCAGAGCTGTGAGGTGTGAGATGACCAGATCAGAGTTTTGAGGTGTGAGATGATCAGATCAGAGTTGTGAGGTGTGAGATGACCAGATCAGAGCTGTGATATGTGAGATGACTAGATAGGGCTGAGAGATGTGAGATGACCAGATCAGTGAGTTGTGAGATGACCAGATCAGAGCTGTGAGATGTGAGATAACCAGATCAGTGAGGTGTGAGAACACTATAACAGAGCTATTTGATGTCAGATAACCAGATGAGAGCTGGGTGGTGTGAGATGACCAGATCAGAGCTGTGACGTGTGAGATGACCAGATCAGAGCTGTAACGTGTGAGATGACCAGATCAGAACTGTGAGGTGTGAAATGACCAGATCAGAGCTGTGATATGTGAGATGACTAGATAGGGCTGAGAGATGTGAGATGACCAGATCAGTGAGTTGTGAGATGACCAGATCAGAACTGTGAGATGTGAGATAACCAGATCAGTGAGGTGTGAGAACACTATAACAGAGCTATTTGATGTCAGATAACCAGATGAGAGCTGGGTGGTGTGAGATGACCAGATCAGAGCTGTAACGTGTGATATGACCAGATCAGAGCTTTGAGGTGTGAGATGACTAGATCAGACCTTTGACGTGTGAGATGACCATATCAGTGAGGTGTGAGAAGCCCGGATCAGATATGTGAGGTGTGAGTAAGATAGCCAGATAAGAGCTGTGAGGTGTAACATGACCAGATGAGAGCTGTGAGATGTGAGATAATCAGATCAGTGAGGTGTGCGAAGACCAGAACAGAGCTGTGAGTTTTGAGATAACCAGATCAGAGCTGGGAGGTGTGAGATGACCAGATCAGAGCTGGGAGGTGTGAGATGACTAGATCAGAGCTGGGAGGTGTGAGATGACCAGATCAGAACTAGGAGGTGTGAGATGACTAGATCAGAGCTGGGAGGTGTGGGATGACCATATCAGAGCTGGGAGGTGTGAGATGACCAGATCAGAGCTGTGAGGTGTGAAATGACCAGATCAGAGCTGTGAGGTGTGAGATGACCAGATCAGTGATGTGTGAGATGACCAGAACAGAGCTATGGGATGTCAGATAACCAGATCAGAGCTGGGAGGTGTGAGATGACCAGCTCAGAGCTGAGAGGTGTGAGATGACCAGATCAGTGAGGTGTGAGATGACCAGAACAGAGCTATGGGATGTCAGATAACCAGATCAGAGCTGTGAGGTTGTGAGATGACTAGATCAGAGCTGTGACGTGTGAGATGACCAGATCAGAGCTGTAACGTGTGAGATGACCAGATCAGAGCTTTGAGGTGTGAGATGACTAGATCAGACCTTTGACGTGAGAGATGACCAGATCAGTGAGGTGTGATAAGCCCGGATCAGATATGTGAGGTGTGAGTGAGATAGCCAGATCAGAGCTGGGAGGTGTGAGATGACCAGATCAGAGCTGTGAGTTGTGAGATGACCAGATCAGAGCTGTGAGGTGTGAGATGACCAGATCAGAGTTGGGAGGTGTGAGATGACCAGATCAGAGCTGGGAGATGTCAGATGACCAGATCAGAGCTGGGAGGTGTGAGATGACCAGATCAGAGCTGGGTGGTGTGAGATGACCAGATCAGAGCTAGGAGATGTGAGATGACCAGATCAGAGCTGGGAGGTGTGAGATGACCAGATCAGAGCTGAGAGGTGTGAGATGACCAGATCAGTGAGGTGTGAGATGACCAGAACAGAGCTATGGGATGTCAGATAACCAGATCAGAGCTGTGAGATGACCAGATCAAAGATGTGAGGTGTCAGATATGTTCGATAAGGCTGTGAGTCCTGACACTGTGAAGTTGACAGTGGTGAAAAACTCAAATGCACCAAGGACGATGGATTCCGAGTTATCCTTGGCTGCACAATAAATATCTCAACAGTACCTGTAAACATCAAAGGCATGATTGGACTTTTATCTTTAAAACCCAAATGTGCAGAGTTAAGTCGCTTGAGCAGGCCATAAGCCGAATTCATCAGGTTTATGCGGGCCATAAGCCCAGTTAAGCGGCTGGTCCCAGGCCATAAGCCCATTTAAGCGGAAGGTCACAGGCCGTAAACCCACAGTTAAGCGGCTGGTTGCAGACTGTTAGCTGAGATAAGCGGGTGTTCTTTGACTTAACGCCAAGTTAGGAAAGTGATTGTGATTAAGGCCAACCTGAACTTCCTAAACCCATTCCTAGCAACGTGAACTGGGATGCTGCTACATACTAGGTTTGTGTTTTAGAGGATTTTATTGAAAGAGATGTATATCACATCTGGTACAAATGCATCTGTTCTGTTACTAAGAATCGACTTCACTCTGTGGATATCGATAGGTGCCCAGTCTCTGCCAGCAAATGGTGAAAAGTGTCGATACTGATAGCTCCTGCAGTTCATTGGTTCTACACTCTCTTTTACGCCCTGGTCTGCTAGAACTCGCTCGATATAATGATATGCACACTGTGAATTGATAATTCATCTATTGTCGTAGGCGGTCAATGCTATACCTCAAAAATATCATTCCCGTCCATACATAGCATGCCCATAATTGGGATATGTGTAGCAAGAATGTCAGCTCTTTCGTTGTCCTGAACTCCAGAATAACGGCGGCAGTAGATCCACACCAGCGCTTGAATGCTATCCACCAGTTCGATACTATCCACTCATGACTAGTCAGCCCTTCTTAACTTAACGTCTTTATACTAGTTTAGAAGACTCTGCAGAGTCTGTATACAACCCAACCAGTTTCATTTATAGCTCTAAAAGCTATGCGCATCCAATTTATTCTTAAATGCATTAACTGTTTCTGCCTCCACTACCCCCCGTGGCAATGCATTCCAAGCATTCACCACTCTCTGATTAAAAAAAAAGTTTTTTAATATCTAATCTGGATCTCTCTTTAGTTAATTTGAAGCTATGCCCTCTAGTTCTTGTGGGTGGTTGTATTTTGAAAAAAACAAAAACGTTTTATAGTCTAATTTATCCGTTCCTCTGATCATCTTATAAACCTGTATTAAGTCACCTTGAATTCTTCTATTTTCTAGACATTGTAAGCCGGTTTTTCGGAGTCTTTCCTCATAACTGTAATTCTGGAATGCCCCTATCAGCTTTGTCGCTCTTTTTTGTATTCTTTCCAGTATGTTTATATCCCCTCGACGATAAGGCCTCCATACCTGTGCACATGTACCTGCCTGGATGTTAGCAAATAAACGAAAGAAAGAGAATCTATACAATCGATAACAAATTGGATTCAACTTATGCAATGCCAAAAACACACGATTGACCTAGTCTGATATTTAGGTACAGTTATGTAAATGTATAACATGAGCGTCTGAGTATCATAGTGGTAGAGTGCTGCGTTTCTATGAAAAGCTACTAGGTTCGAAGCCAGATGTCGATTAGCTCTAGTCTACCCAGCTGTAAATGAGTACCTCGCTTACTGTTATGCAAGGAAATGCAGTGAAGACTGTAGAACCTCTTCATTGATCACTGATAAAAGGAGAAAAGGAATTGGATAGATTGAGAAAATAGGTTAAATAGAATTCGATAGAAAATGATATAGTTGTTTTGCAAAGAATGAAAAAAATGTTGGGTGGAATGAGAAAGATTTGTGGATAGAATGATAAAGTGGTGCTGACAAGAACGGAGCGTTGTGTTGAATATAGTGAGAAAGTTGTGTTGGATAGAGTTAGAGAAATTGTCGGATAGAATGAAAAAGTTGTGTTGGATAAAATTAGAGATATCGTTGGATAGAATGAAAAAGTTGCATTAGATAGAATTAGAGAAATTGATAAAATGAGAAAGTTGTGTTGGATAGTTAGAGAGATGGGTTGGAAAGAATGAGAAAGTTGTGTTAGAGTGAATGAGAGAAATGCTTGGATAGAATTAGAGAGATGGTTGGATATAATGAGCAATTATTGTTGGATGGAATTAGAGAGATGGTTCATATAGAGTTAGAGAAATGGTTTAATAGAATTAGAGAAATGGTTGGATAAAATGAGAAATTATTGTTGGATGGAATTAGAGAGATGGTTGGATATAATGAGCAATTATTGTTGGATGGAATTAGAGAGATGGTTCATATATAGTTAGAGAAATGGTTTGATGGAATTAGAGAAATAGTTGGATAGAATGAGAAAATTGTATTGGATAGAATTAGAGAGATGGTTGGATAAAATGAGAAGTTGTGTTGGGTATAATTAGAGAAATGATTTTATAGAATTAGAGAAATTGTTGGACATAATTAGAGAAATGGTTGAAAATATTGAAATCGTAGCTGTGTAGAATGAGAAAGTAGAGTCGGATAGATTATTGCAGTGTATAATATAATGAGAAAACAGTATTAAATAGAAGTAGACATCATTGTTGGATAAAATGAGAAAGTAATATTCGATAGAATGACAAAATAATGTGGTACAGAATGAGAAAAATGTATGGATAGACTTAAAGAGATGGTTGAATATATTCAGAAAGAGAGTTGGATATAATTTGAAAAAAGAAAGAATTGGTTAGAATGATAAAGAGAGTTGAATATAATTTTTTTTTAAATTTAACAGAATAATAAAGCGTTGGATAGAATGGAAACAACGGTTAGATGTAATGAGAAAGAGAGTTGAATAGAAGGAGTAAACTATTTTGTAGAATGAGAAAGATGTTTGGATAGAATGAGAAAGATTTTTAGATAGAATGATAAAGATAGTTGGATGTAATGAGAAAGATAGTTGGATAGAATGAGAAAGATAGTTGGATGGAATGAGAAAGATGTTTGGATAGAATGAGAAAGATAGTTGGATAGAATGAGAAAGATTTTTAGATAGAATGATAAAGATAGTTGGATGTAATGAGAAAGATAGTTGGATAGAATGAGAAAGATAGTTGGATGTAATGAGAAAGATAGTTGGATAGAATGAGAAAGATAGTTGGATGGAATGAGAAAGATGTTTGGATAGAATGAGAAAGATAGTTGGATAGAATGAGAAAGATTTTTAGATAGAATGAGAAAGATAGTTGGATGTAATGAGAAAGATAGTTGGATAGAATGAGAAAGATAGTTGGATGGAATGAGAAAGATGTTTGGATAGAATGATAAAGATAGTTGGATGTAATGAGAAAGATAGTTGGATAGAATGAGAAAGATAGTTGGATAGAATGAAAAAATGTTTTGATAGAATGAGAAAGATAGTTGAATAGAAGGAGTAAAATAGTTGGGTAGAATGAGATAAATATTTGGATAGAATTATAAAGAGATTTGGATAGAATGAGATAGATGTTTGGTAGAATGAGATAAATATTTGGATAGAATTATAAAGAGATTTGGATAGAATGAGATAGATGTTTGGTAGAATGAGATAAATATTTGGATAGGATTATAAAGAGATTTGGATAGAATGAGATAGATGTTTGGTAGAATGAGATAAATATTTGGATAGAATTATAAAGAGATTTGGATAGAATGAGATATATGTTTGGCAGAATGAGATAAATATTTGGATAGAATTATAAAGAGATTTGGATAGAATGAGATATATGTTTGGTAGAATGAGATAGATGTTTGGATAGAACGAGAAAGATAGTTGAAATGAATAAGAAAGATGTTTGGATATAAGGAACAAGTGAGTTGAATGGAATGAGAAAGTGAGTTGGATAGAACGAGAAATAGATTTGGGTAGAATTAAAACAAATAAATATTTAATAACTACATTTGTCAGTAAACTGAATCGTTTTTTTAACGGATTTTACGGTCAAACCCATGCGAAACTTCGGCCCAAAACTTTAAGAAACTACAGCGTGACGAATTGTTACAAGACTGAGAGTAAGTGAAATTTAACATGTCTGTATATAATAGTAAATATAAGGAAACATTTTCGGAAAAAACACTTATGGATGACCTGTCCCATATTCATCAACATATAAAAGATGACAAGGTTCCACTAGTAGAGTTCATGTTCAAGATTACAGCTCTCTAGGTTATCGGAAATTTTGTTAAAATTTGAGAAATAGGAGAACAGGCACCTGTCACGCATTTGGATAACTTAACCTAACTAAACTATTCTATCCTAACTATTCTAGCTTCCTCATTATGCTGGTTTAGAAGAGTTAGCAGATTCAATTAAAAACGAGCGTCTCCTACTACTTGGCTTGTCATGTTTTTTCCGTAACCCCAAAAGATCGCAGGGGCATCACTCAACGTGTGAGCGATGGGGTCTTTGACATCTTGCAATCCAGTTTCTCCCAGGCGATGTGTTAGTCCAATATTGGCCCGTGTATACATTTTCTAGTCAAATCAAAACCGGCACAGATAGCAAACAGTGCAAATGGAGCCAATCTCGTGAAGTTCAACTATGAGCACTGGACCGTGGAAATACGACACAAGGTAATCGAAATATTATTCCAAATAGTCTTCGACCATCCCAGAATAATTGGAGAGAAAATCACCACTAACAAAACGAACTGACTAATCCAAATGGAAAACAGCAATATGTTTCCGTGGAAATTAGTGTAAGTCGTCTACTAGTGTAAAGTCCCAGGCTAATCCATGGTACAGACGGCATTCATGGTGGACGAGAGTAAAGTTATACCCGGTTGCTAGGCGCCATTGTTCTGCTCAACGACCACATTAAGTTAAATAAAAGCTTGTAAAAGAGTTGGAAGTTGGATAGAATTATAAAAAAGAGTAGAATAGAATAAGAAAGTAAAAAGATGGCTGCATAGAATTAAAAAGAGAGTTGAACAAAACGAGAAAGAAAAATATTTATTAAAACAGTTCAAATGCAATAAAAGTGAAATTTTGAGAACATGACAGCTAGAGCAAGATGGAAGTTCGCACAATGGCAATTAGTCAAATGAAATAATACATCATCATCCTCAGGTTTCCTGCCGGTTGGCGTTGGTGATCATGGACCTACATCCACTTCTATCACGGGTGTTGATTACCAACTGTATTGTTGACTGTCGCGGACGCAATTCCCTCAGGCTGTCCAACATCTTCTCTCTGTCTCTTGTTCGTGCTATCTTTCCCGTTGTCAGGGCGTGCTCTAAACCGACTCTTCTCATAACATGCCCGAAAAGGATGACTGCTTTGCTATGATATTTGCAATGAGTTGTGTTTGTGTTTGTGTTTGTGTTTGTGTTTGTCTTTGTGTTTGTGTTTGTCTTTGTGTTTGTGTTTGTCTTTGTCTTTGTGTTTGTGTTTGTCTTTGTGTTTGTGTTTGTCTTTGTCTTTGTGTTTGTGTTTGTCTTTGTCTTTGTCTTTGTCTTTGTGTTTGTGTTTGTGTTTGTGTTTGTCTTTGTGTCTGTGTTTGTCTTTGTGTTTGTGTTTGTGTTTGTCTTTGTCTTTGTGTTTGTCTTTGTCTTTGTGTTTGTCTTTGTGTTTGTGTTTGTCTTTGTGTTTATCTTTGTGTTTGTGTTTATGTTTGTGTTTGTCTTTGTGTTTGTATTTGTCTTTGTGTTTGTGTTTGTCTTTGTGTTTGTGTTTGTCTTTGTGTTTGTCTTTGTGTTTGTCTTTGTCTTTGTGTTTGTGTTTGTCTTTGTGTTTGTGTTTGTGTTTGTCTTTGTGTTTGTGTTTGTCTTTGTGTATGTGTTTGTCTTTGTGTTTGTGTTTGTCTTTGTGTTTATCTTTGTGTTTGTGTTTGTCTTTGAGTTTGTGTTTGTATTTGTCTTTGTGTTTGTGTTTGTGTTTGTCTTTGTGTTTGTCTTTGTGTTTTTTCTTTGTGTTTGTGTTTGTGTTTGTCAATGTGTTTGTCTTTGTGTTTGTGTTTATCTTTGTGTTTGTGTTTGTCTTTGTCTTTGTGATTGTGTTTGTCTTTGTATTTGTCTTTGTGTTTGTGTTTGTCTTTGTGTTTGTGTTTGTCTTTGTGTTTGTCTTTGTGTTTGTGTTTGTCGTTGTGTTTGTCTTTGTGTTTGTGTTTGTGTGTGTCTTTGTGTTTGTATTTGTGTTTGTGTTTGTGTGTGTCTTTGTGTTTGTATTTGTCTTTGTGTTTGTGTTTGTCTTTGTGTTTGTGTTTTCTTTTTGTTTGTGTTTGTCTTTGTCTTTGTGTTTGTGTTTGTCTTTGTGTTTGTGTTTGTGTTTGTCTTTGTCATTGTGTTTGTCTTTGTGTTTGTGTTTGCCTTTGTGTTTGTGTTTGTCTTTGTGTTTGTCATTATGTTTGTCTTTATCTTTTGTGTTTGTGTTTGTCTTTGTGTTTGTCTTTGTGTTTGTGTTTGTATTTGTCTTTGTGTTTGACTTTGTCTTTGTGTTTGTGGCTGTGTTTGTCTTTGTGTTTGTGTTTGTCTTTGTGTTTGTCTTTGTGTTTGTCTTTGTGTTTGTCTTTGTGTTTATCTTTGTGTTTGTGTTTGTGTTTGTCTTTGTTATTGTGTTTGTCTTTATTTTTGTGTTTGTGTTTGTCTTTGTGTTTGTTTTTGTGTTTGAGTTTATTTTTGTCTTTGTGTTTGTGTTTGTTTTTGTGTTTTTCTTTGTGTTTGACTTTGTCTTTGTGTTTGTGGTTGTGTTGGTCTTTGTGTTTGTGTTTGTCTTTGTGTTTGTCTTTGTGTTTGTCTTTGTGTTTGTGTTTGTCGTTGTGTTTGTCTTTGTGTTTGTCTTTGTGTTTGTGTTTATCTTTGTGTTTGTGTTTGTCTTTGTGTTTGCGTTTGTGTTTGTGATTGTGTTTGTCTTTGTCTTTGTGTTTGTCTTTATTTTTGTGTTTATGTTTTTCTTTGTGTTTGTGTTTGTCTTTGTGTTTGTCTTTGTGTTTGTGTTTGTCTTTCTGTTTATTTTTGTCTTTGTGTTTGTGTTTGTCTTTGTGTTTGTGTTTGTCTTTGTGTTTGTCTTTGTCTTTGTGTTTGTGTTTGTCTTTGTCTTTGTCTTTGTGTATGTCTTTGTCTTTGTGTTTGTCTTTGTGTTTGTGTTTGTCTTTGTGTTTTTGTTTGTCTTTGTGTTTGTCTTTGTGTTTGTGTTTGTCTTTGTGTTTGTGTTTGTCTTTGTGTTTATGTTTGTCCTTGTGTATGTGTTTATTTTTGTCTTTGTGTTTGTGTTTGTGTTTGTGCATCTTCGAGTTAGTTAGTTATCTTTCCACTGGGGGTTGGGGTGGGGGGGGGGGGGAGTTGAGCGTCATGAGGAGCTTAGGTCGTCTATCCTGCGTCAAGTGCGTTGCGTCCGTCAATGTGAGCCGTGTCGCTGCACAATCACGTGGTCGTAGCCTTGCCATGTAGCAAGATCTGTCAACGTTGTTACCTATCAGTTTACTCTGAGTACTGTATCATTAGACTTCCTTGCAGTCCATGGGATCTGCAGCATTTTTCTGTAAAACCACATCTTAGTTGATTACAATGATCTATGCGCTCACTTTCTGATTGTCCATGATTAACTGCAATTTGTCAGTACTATATATATTTAAGGAGAAGCAGTGAAATATACTATTACATAATAGGGACATATGAAATGATATGAAGATAGAAAAGGAGGAATAGAGAGTTAGATTAAAGAATGAGGGAGAGAAACAGAGGAGAGGATGTAGAGAGAAAGTGAGTGGCTGAGGAAAGGAGAGAGAAGGAGTTGAGACTAAGGGTGGTAGACTGAAATTGAAGTGAAAAAAAATACAGTGAATGAAGAGAGAAAGAGAGTCAATAGAGGGAGGAGATTAGAGAGAGTGGTGGAGGAAGAGCCAGAAAGAGAAATATCTGCGAAAAAATAGATATAAAAGTTGATGTTGGTCAGATCTTCTGCCTCTATTAGCGAGGTTCGAACCTTTCAACAACAGACCTAGTACATCTTTGGCTATATAACGAACTATTTAACATCTTGACCATATGTAACCAAGCCTGGGATTAACCCGAATAGTAAACAAGTTATTTCCAATGATGTGGTTAGTGCCTGTCAGATCATTAGACATACAGAAAATGACATACCGGGAAATAGACTGAACTGATAACAAGTGAACCAAGTCAAGCGAGATGGCAGGATAGAAAAACACGGAAGTTCATAAATGGAGTTTATTATTCTCTGCGCAAACTCAACATAATCAGAAATTTCTTACTCTTGTTTGATACAAAAGGTTAGAGATAAACGCACGGAACTGCCATTTCCTTCTAGGCGTATGCATAACTTTGATGTTCCGTTCTCCAAGATTATGTCAGTATAGTGTCGACGAGTTTAAGAGCATTTTCTTTTGACAACATGTACAGTCAATTCGTGATGACTTAATACAGGTTTATAAGATGATCATCGGAATGCAATTAGACTATAACAAGTTTTTTAAAATACAGCCACCCACAAGAACTAGAGGGCATAGCTACAAATTAGCTAAAGAGCGATCCAGATTATATATTAGGAAAGAGATCAAGATGCTGAGCAGCGCATGAGCTGCAGTAGTCAGCGACCCATAGCTGACTACTAGCGTCAGGGCCAGCGAACCAGAGCTACCAAGACCCTTCTACACCTCCACTCGGTGATCCTGGATAACAGGCTGGAGCAAGGCAGACTGGCTAAGGAGAAGGGATCGAAGAGGGAACGCTATCCCGGTACTCAAAAAATGATTGCTGAAGTAGGATGTGTTGGACAGAAAGGTGCAAATATCGCACTCAAGCTGTAAACTATGACACAACGCAATCCGTTCTCTGGACTACATTCTGCTACTTAAGCCCTTTCAGGATTTGGTAGCGGGAGATTGAGAACGAACGCAGAAGAAGAAGAAGATATTAGGAAATATTTTTTTAGTCAGAGAGTGGTGAATGCTTGGAATGCATTGCCACGGAGGTAGTGGAGGCAAGGACAGTTAATGCATTTAGGAATAAATTGGATGCGCATAGCTTTTAGAGCAAGGTAAAGTAAATGACACTGGTTGTATACAGATTGAAGAGTCTTCTAAACCAGTATAAAGACGTTAAGTTAAGTTAAGTTAATGCTTATGAAGGAATGGATGTACGTATTATCCGATGTGCCACATTGTGTATGTGTGTAATGTTG